>JARCFY010000006.1:37570000-37622500 GCA_029233225.1 Lepidodactylus listeri
TCCACTGAATATGGGCCACTAATCCTATTTTAAAAAAAGGTTAGAAACCTATAGATAACATCACTCCTGTGCAGAATGTGTTTATATTCTGTTCATCGGGGGTGGGGGGTTGTTGTGTTTTGTTTTAAAGACACATATTAAGCTCACTCCTGGCCTTAAGCCAGAAAACCCTCTGTCAAAAGACATCTGTGCGCAAGATGTCCAACATGTGACTTCATTTTCCTGAGAGTCATTCAGGAATTTCAGTGCAGTCTTTTGCATGTTTGCTCAGAAGCAAGTTCCACTGTATTCAGTGGGGCTTACTCTTGTGTAAGCATGTATTGGATTACAGTCTTGTTCTCTTGTACAGTCTGAAAACATTGCATTTGTGTTTGTTTGCGGTCCACAGCACTGGTTGTCCTAATGAAGGAAGCATGCTCGGATACTAATAAGCACACTGAGGCGAGGCAGGCACTTTCCCACAACACATGGGGATCTCTGTTGTTGCCGCAAAACAGAGGACACTTACACAACTTGTTAGCCTGAATGGCGCCAGACTGTGGTGTCCTTTGCTGCAACTGCACATTTGCCAGACTGCCAGAAACTTGCATGCTGACTAATAAGGTCACACTACAAGATGACTGCCAAAACGGCCATAAAGGTAGTCAATGCAGTTTATCTAGATTGCTGAAGTTTCATATGACTTGTGGATGGTCATCTCCTGGACAGAAATATGTAAAACGAGGAAATCATTAGTTTTGTTTATATTAGCTTTATATTGAAATAGAATATATACCCTGTGTGTGTGTTCTTAACAGGCTTTAAAAGACAGAATCACTATTGGTCTTTCCAAATGAAGAGGAAAATGCTGGAAAATGTTTGTGTGTCCTTCATCTTCCATCATCCAGCTTAGCCAAAGGAGAAACCCCCATATCCCCAGAGAATCCTGCAATTTTTTTAAAGCTCCCCCTTCCAATGCTTTAACCTATTTATGCCTGAGGCAGTACATAGCAGCTGGAGAGATGCCAGATGGTCACAGAGGAGATTGTTGTTGTTGAGTGTTGCCAAGCACATTGTAGTTTTGTTTAGCTAAGGAAGCCCTATTTTCAGCAGCCCTGTTTTGGACTGCTCTTTCTGGAGGCAAAGCACCCAGTCTTGAGATCAGGGGTGCTACGAAATCAATTCTTTTTTTGATGCACCGAACCAGTGTTACAGCCCTGGTACCATGCAAGAATTGCTGGTAGATATATACTGCTACAAATGTTAGGCTTGGATTTTTTTTAAAAAAAGGATAACTGTCAACTGAACCATCTGTTTAAAGAAAGAGAAAAAAATTGTTAATCTACTCCATGTGTGTCTGGGTTTGGCTCTTTTGTTTTGACAGCTTTCTTCTTGGGATGCTCTAAGGATACTTGCTAATGGGGATGTCTGTTGCTTGTCTGCTCTTTCAGGCCAATCTGCCCCTGCTACAGCGGGAGCTCCTGCACTGTGCAAGGCTGGCCAAACAGAACCCCGCCCAGTACCTCGCTCAACATGAGCAGCTGCTTCTGGATGCCAGCACCACCTCACCTGTTGACTCCTCAGAGCTGCTTCTCGATGTGAACGAAAACGGGAAGAGGCGAACTCCAGACAGGTAAAGGTTTCCGACAGCTTCTTCTATGTTGTAGCCAAAAAAAAAAAAAGTAATTCAGCTTTGTAATGTTTGCCTTGTCTTCTACAGGAGACTGCTGTATAATTGTTTGGGTGGGGGTACAGAGAAAAATTTTGTGCTCTTCCATAGTACTAGAATTTAGAGGTACTTAATGAACCCGTGGGGTTGTAGATTCATGATGGACAAAAAAGAAGTACTTCTTCACTCAGTCAGTGGAATTCATTGCCAAAGGACACACTGACAACCACTAGTTTAGTTGGCTTGTTTTAGGGGTAGAGAAATTCATGAAGTATAGGTCAACCACTTAGCCATAAACCCTGCTGAGATCTGTGATGGAGGAGGCAGCAAAAGGAAGAGGCTTTGGCCTTTATGTCCTGCTTGTGGGCCTGTGGTTGGTCACTATGTGAAAAAGGGATTCTGGACTACATGGACTATTGCTTTAATCTAGCATGGCTATTCTTGTGTTTTTGTTCTTGTATTTTTGTTCAAAGACCACTGTCTACTAATCAAGGTCTTCATGAGGGGCTCAGTGAGTTTAAAAGAACTCTTCCTGTATTTAAATGGTGTGCAGTGTGTTGAAGTATTCTTTGCCTTTCCACTTCATGGATTGCAAATTTAAAGACAATCCCTACAGAGATTAAGTGCTGCCTTCTATTAAATTAGAACATTGTTGCATTTGGCCCTGTACAGTCATTAGTGAGTGGCACTGGGCTCAGGCAAAGATCACCTCAAAATGGTTAAGCCCATTTTAACTGATGATGCCTATTATATTTTATCACTGACCTGTGGTCACTTTCCACTCTGTAACTGTTAGCACACAGGAGATGTTGCTGAACTAATGCCCCACCCTACCCTACATTTTAGGTCCACATAGTCCACTGCTCCAGACACTTTTCTCCATTTCTGGCTCATATCCAGTGCTGTAGCTGGAACAAATTCCTGTGGGGGAGATAGTAAGGCATGGTCAAGGAGAGGGTTCAGCACCTCTGTTCTTTCATTGTTAATGGAAGACTTTCCTCTCTGCTTTATTTGTGAATGGGAAAGTCCTTATCCCTTCTAGTTTGGCTTTAAAGTAATACACATTGTTTTACTGTGCTGTGGACATGGGGAAATATTAAATCATTTTGATCAGTGGAGGAGAAGCTGTCCACTCCATCCCAAGGAACTGACTTGAAAACACCCAAGTCTGACCCTGCCAGCGATGAAAATTTGGCCCCTAGTTGTGATATTTTTGCAAGGCTCTTTGCTGACAAAAATCTCTCTCATCTATTCCAACTTGGAGTCCAAGTTGAAAGCAGATTTGGTACCTGAGGTTTCAGAAGCATCTGCTTGTCCTTTTGTTATGGATAGTTTCAGATTGATCCTGCCAATGGGGATGTGAGGACCACCACATGTGCTCTGAACCCATGCCCGTCTTGGGTTTTGCAGTCCTGCTGGATAAAGGTATTGGAGCCATTAGTGAAACTCATTCCTCCCTGATTTTGGAGGCTCTCCCTAGACCTCAGAAGGAGGCAATTATATTTCTTCATTGGCTAGGGATGAGGTGGCCATTTATAGGCCAGTCTGCAGTTTACCTTTCCTATGGAAAGTGATAGAACGTGTGGTGATGGAGCAGCTCCAGGTCTTCCTGGATGACACATTTGCCCTTGACCCATTTCAGTCTGGTTTCAGGCCTGGATTTGGTACCAAGATTACCTCAGTTGCACTGGTGGATGAGCTTCGCTTAAAGTTGGATCAGGGACAATGTTCCTTATTGATATGGTTAGATTATTCAGTGGTTTTTGACACAGCTGACTACTTACCCATCTGCTTAAATATGGAGTTGGTGTCAAGACCCTTGCCCTTCTGTGATTTCACTCTTTTTGGTCTGACTGGACACACAAGAGTATCTGCCAGAGGTGCGGAATCAACTGGGTGGGATATGTCTTGCAGAATGCCACAGGGTTCTATTATTTCACCCATGCCTTTTAAGTATATATGAGGCTGCTGAATGAGATTGTCCAGATCTTTTGGGTTGGGCATAATCAATATGCAGATGACACTCAGCTCTATATTTCATTAACCAAGCCTCCAGATGTGTCTGTTTTGGTTCAGAACCAGTACTTTGAAGCTATGGTCAGATAGCTAAGGCAGAACAAGCTGAATCTGAATCCAGACAAGACAGAGGTAATGCTAGTTGGGAAGGCTGATATTCTAGAGGGACTGAATTCACTTGTTCCAGATGAAGTTGGCTGTTTTAGTGCAGGTTAAGAGCCTGGCAGTGCTCATGGACTCTGCCTTGCTCTTTGGAAAGGAGATTGCCATGGTGTCCAGGAGTGCCTTCTATGAGCTGCATATGGTTTGCCAACTCTCTCCTTACCAAGAATCAGCCAATCTGGCCACACTGATCCATGCTTTTGTAATCTCAGTTATATTACTGCGACAAGCTCTATGTGGGGCTGCCATTGAAGACAACTTGGAAACTACAATTAGTCCAGAATGCAGCAGCCCAACTGTTGTCAGGGGCCAGTCTCTGGGACTGTATGTTGCCCATTTTGAAACAGTTATGTTGCCTACCATTCTGTTTCCAAGGTCAGTTCAAGGTGCCGGTTATGACTTTTAAAGCCATTCTTGATCTGGGATTCACATATTTGAAGGACTGTCTGCTTCCATATGTCCCTGTGTGCTGGCTATGGTTGTCAGGCAGCCATCTGTTGGCTCTCCCACCACTTAGAGTAGCCCATCTGGCTTCAACCAGAGCCCAGGCCTTTTGTACTGAAGCACCTGCTCTATGGAATGGGCTCCCTGAAAAGGTGAGAGGAGCCCCCATCTGGGAGATTTTCAGGAGGTGTTGTGAGGCCTGATTGTTTACCAGGGGTTTTAAGGGACTTTGAATGGCAGACACCTTTTGAGGGAGAGAGAGATTTGGGGTTTGCTATTTTATTCTGGAAATGCCTTTAACTAATGTAAACATGGAAAGGCACGATATACATATTTTAATAAATAAAAAATAGGGATTCATTGCAGGCAGTTGTGTGGGTTTTTAGGAAGAACTGGAATCAGAAAATTATTTCATGCCCTAAATAGAGCATCATTTGATTTAGCTTGTTCATTTTAACTTATACTTCACAAACAACTTTTAAAACGGTCATTTTATTTTTTTGGCACAATCGCAACAAATATTTGAACTAAAATACTTAATTCACTAAAAAGTCAAAAGTCTGGTTTAAATGTTATGTTCAAACAAATTTCATGTGGAAATTAATTTTATTGGATGAATACTCAGCAGGTAGTCCCCTTGCATTGTTTAAATTTAAGGGGGGAGGGACTGTTTACCTCTGGCCACTGAAGAAGCTTCCAAGAATTTTGAACAGTGTATTGAGAAATTCCAAGGCTAGGAATCTAATGTCTTCCCTTGGAAATAGGAATGGTATGGAACAGCTATTGAGTTGTTCCATAATAACTTGAAAATGACACACTTTTTGAGCTCAGTGATTTATTTATTTGATTTATAGACTACTCTCCCAGTGTGTAGGGCTTAGGGAGGTGAACAGCATATTCAATAATACATTTACAAATCAGATTAAAACTATTAAAAATAGTAAACAAGTTTTATGCTCTAACAATGATCCTATTTTAGGTATGTTTTATTTTGTAGAGCAAGAAACATAGTAAGCATTATCCAGGCTACTATTAGTGCAGTGCACAGGAAAAGAGGATCCCCAAGGGCTCAGAAGAGCCTTGTTTGTCTCCAGAATCCACACCCAACCCACCAGGTCAAATAATTTGTGCTAGATGAGGAGATGCACACAGACTTCCCGTTCTCCTTAATCTAGGGCCTCTAGTACTGCCTGCATGTGTGTGTGCTTATACACAGAAAGTAAAATTGGGTTGATTGGAATCCTTTGTGCATCAGTGCTGCATCCACAGTAGATTAGGATTTTTTTTCATTTATAGAAGGATTTCATTTAGCTGACTCAGTACAACGGTATGAATAACTGACTTTTCTGTGATTCTAATTTTTTATTGTCCTTAATACTAATAGACAGTAGTCCTTACTATTACTAGATAATCACTTAGTGGTCATGGTTTACTTCTGATTTTTCAAACATTGACTTTTGATGGTGTTTCATGAGTTTGTCTTGCTTTGGTTAGCAAGCACAAATGAGAAGAAAAGGAAATGATTCAGGTATCTGAGAGATAGTTGGTGCATCTGCATGGAGTAACTGGAAGAAAAAGTTATTTTTATTGATATAGCAATTATAAGTCATTTAACTGTCCCCTTGTAAATATTATTCAGCATAGGTGGTTGGATTAGTTGGCCAGGATAGTGGAATCAAAAGACAGTTGTAATCCAGTCTGCTATCTTCCTTTGGGGGCAAGGTGATCATGTGGTATGGTCAGTTATATTGATACATTTCAGTCTAGTTTGTAGTCTGAATTAAGGACACAAAATGTTCTGGTTATGCTGGTAAACTGCCTGTTCTGAGAGAAAGAAAGAGAGAAAGTGACTTGGGCCTCTGTAGGCCTTCCAATCAATTTCTGGGCTACCTTTCTCATTTGGTACTTAGGGTCACTGCATTTCAGTGGTTTCACTTCATACTAGAAGGCATAGGCATCAACTACGGGGGGGCTCGAGCCTCACCTGAAAAATGGAGCGCCTGCCGGTGGGGGAGGCTGATAAAATCAATGGCGGCTGCCCTCCCCTGCACATTTACTGCCCGCCGCTTGGAAATGGAAAGGTAGAAAGGCAGACAAGTCCCCAGAGGGCTCAAGGCCGCAAAAGCGAAGAGGAGGGGCGAACGGGGCGGAGGCGCCATTTTTAAATGGTTGACAGTTGGTGTCGTTGCTGGTAGGTGAGCAGAGTGAGTGTGCGGGGCCGCGCATTGTCGAAGGTCCGTGTGGCTCTTGTCCTCCTACCCAGAACGTCCCGCTGAGGATCGGGGCTCCCCCTGCTCCCCTCCTGCGCCGAGTCTGCCTCCTTGGGGCCGGGGGCGGGTGGAAAAGCGGCGGGGACATAGAAAGAGCCCCCGCCCCCCGCCCCCCCAGGGATTTCCAAAGTCTACGCCCCTGCTAGAAGGCAGTGTTCTGTCCAGTGCAAGTTGACTGTGGGGGTCTTCTGGTCTCAACTTTTACCTCATGCTTTTTAACTTATACATGCATCACTGCCAGGGAAGGTCATCCAGCACCATGCAGAGGACACTCAGTTTCATTTATGCTTTTCACAGAATCCAAGTAGAGTGGGGACACCAAGAGGTAGTAATACGTTAGAAGAGGGTGAACAAACTATAATCCAATAAAACTGAGTGGATGATGGTGAGGGACTGGTTAGTTAGTAAACTGCTGGCACCATCCTAAGCTTACACTGTTTAAGTCCATGCTGTGTAGGACTGCACTCTACTCTACTATACTATAGCTCCAGCATATCTCTGGGAACTGGCTTTAGTAGCTGCTGGGCCTGGAGTGCTTTTCATTATCTTTGAGTGATATGCCAGCTTTACTCATATATATTGTTTTATTTACTAGAATTATCTACTGCCGCCTTTTAATTAATTCCATTAAGTTTGGTTTTACCCATTACTAAAAGGCCTTGCTGTTGTCATCAATGCACTGGTGACAATGATATTGAATTACTGTCGATGCAGTGCTGCCTTTGAACTTCAGCTGTTGCAAAATGCCTCTGTCCAATTACTGACAGTACAGTTGATGTATCCATTTTACACCTATTTTGAAACATCTGCATTGATTTGCAATTCATTTCTTGTGTCAATTTGAGGTACTGCTTTTATTCTTTAAAGGCTTATGTGGTCCCAAGTCCTGACACTGCCACTTACCATGTGAACCTTCCTAATGGTTCAGATCTACTCAAGGCCGTATTCCATTTTCCATCTCAGATGTTTTTTGTTGTGGTTGAGTCATTTTTTGTTGAGAATTCTGAAATGCCCTGTCAGGAAATTTATTTGGTTACTTCCTTTTGAAGATACCTGAAAACGTTTCTTTTATCTTCTTTGGAATGGGGGATTTTAAAAAAATGCTTCTGCTGGCTATCACAGATATTTGGGGGCTAGCTTTGTTCTGGTTTTAATTTCCATAACAACTTTGCATTTTTTAAATAGACAAGCAGCATTACAGCAGCCTTTTAAGCAAATAAATAAAAGCAGGGGAGAAATTATTAAAAGAATATAAATTGTTGATTGGGCCTTTGTGTGTTTGATGTTCAGTGCACCATTCAGTAGAGGCCAGAAAGGCCCGATCTTTGTTTGCTGCACAGACAGTTACTAATGTGGTGGGGATTTGAGTGCCATCTAAAAAAATGTACCCATTTACAGAAATATATATTCCTAAATGCAGTTTTTCCATCCTTTTAGCATATTCACGTCCTGTTTCTTGCCAGTTTCTACTGTAAGTGAGGTTTCATTGAGCAGCCTGACAGCAGAGTTCTGTGTTTTACTGAATGTTTTCTTGGTGCATATGGTATGACACGGATGAGCAGCTACGGTGAGATTTTGGAGTCTATTAAACTAGCTCATTAAAAAGATCAATCTGTTTCTGTAATAACACTGGGAGCCATCAGTCACTAAAAGTGAGAAGAGTGACACCTGAGGAGACAACACATTTTTGGTAATGGTGCATGGCATGTTGGAGGCAAAATGCTCACTGTATTTTATTATAAATCTATGCATGGTTTTAAATAAGGAAACAATATACATTTTGTTCCTTGTTCAGGTTAAAAAAAGAATCCTCATCTATTGATGCCAGATAAGTCATTGTGTTTGTTATGGATATGAGATATTTATAAGGCAGATATAAAAGCCCCTGTGTGTATTGCAGTTTGAGGCCTGCTAGGACTGGCTATGTTTGCAATGTGGGTCATTTGTTTGGTGAGGCATGTATTTTATGCCACAGAACACATGATCTTCCTCCACTCATTTTTGCAGATATTTATGGCCTGCTATTATTAAAGCAAGACATGGAGTGTTTCTGCTGACTTCCATCAGCAGAGGATAATTTCCTCATCTTCCCCATTCCCACTGCAGCCGGTTGTGCCCTGAAATTCTGTTATAAGGGACTCCTGTCCTCCAGGACTAGTATTTTGTAGAGCATTTTGGGCTACAGTGGCAAGGGCAGGTAAGGAAGTTGTGCTCCACTGACAAGACATCCTTCCATCAGCAGAAATGCTTCATGGGTAGGGCTGTCAAGTCCCCCGGTAGGGCGGGGGAAACACCGATTTTTCATGCTTACCCCCGCTTTTCCAAAACTGGCCACCGGGGGGAGGCAATGGCTGCCAACAGGAGGGGAACGTCGGAGCCTGCCGGGCCCTCTCCCTTCCAGGCCTCTTAAAAGGGAAATGTCTGAAGAGCCTGCAGTGAAAAGCCTCACCAGACATTTCCCCTTTAAGAGTTAGCAAGAGAGCCCCGCCCAGAGATTAACGAGGGACTAAGCTCTTACTGAAGGGCCTGCTTTTGCATGCAGCTGGTGTAAGATTGAAAGGTTGCTGCTGCTGGGCCTGGGGTAAGTCCATCTGCCAGCTCTTTTCCTTCTCTCTCTCTCTCTTCTTTCTTTTTTCTGTCTGTCTGTCTGTCTGTCTGTCTCTCTCTCTCTCTCCCCATCCAGTAGAGGTCTATCAGTGGCTATTAATTAGCCACAAGGTCTATGGAACCCTTTGTCTGGGGCAGTGATGCTCTGCATTCTTGGTGCTTGGGGGGCAACAGTGGGAGGGCTTCTGGAGTTCTGGCCCCACTGCTGGACGTCCTGATGGCACCTGGTATTTTTGGCCACTGTGTGACACAGAGTGTTGGACTGGATGGGCTGTTGGCCTGATCCAGCATTGGCTTCTCTCCTGTTCTTATGATATGAAAATCATATTTAGCACTTGTGTAACACTTAGTGCTTCATATTCTGCCGAGATGAGGAAGGATTCAGTAGGGCTGTTGCTCAGTGATAGAGCATCTGCTTGACATGCAGGAGGTATCAGCCTCTTCAGCTAAAAAAGGATCAGGTAATAGGTGACATTAAAGATCTCAGCCTGAGACCCTGGAGAGCCACTACCAGTCTGAGTAGTCAATACTGACCTTGATGGACCGATGGCCTGCTTCAGTATTAGGAAACTTCATGAGTTCATGTGTCAGCATGTGGAAGCAACATCACAGGATGTGACATCACAAAATGATGTCACTTCCTTTCTCCTGGCTCCACCCCCAAAGTCTCCTGGCTCCACCCCCAAAGTCCCCAGATATTTCCCAAGTTGGACTTGGCAGCCCTATTCATGGGGTCCAAACTGTGAATGCTCAGGCCACTGACCTGCAAAGACAGATCTTTTAGGTTGTTAATTGCACATTTAAAAGTGTCTTTAGTCATAAGACACTTTTAAATGTGCAATTAACAACCTAGAAGATCTGTCTTTGCAGGTCAGTGCCCTGAGCATATACAGTTTGGACCCTATGAAGCATTTCTGCTGATGGAAGGATGTCTTGTTTACTGATTACTTGTACATAGGCCATTTGGTGTCGTGGTTAACTGTGTGGACTCTAATCTGGGAGAACTGGGTTTGATTCCCCACTCCTCCACTTGTACTTACTGGATGACCTTGGGCAAGCCATAGCTCTGTACCAGTTGTTCTCTCAAGGACAGTTGTCTCAGAGCTCTTTCAGCCCCACCTACCTTACAGGGTGTCTGTTGTGGGGAGGGGAAGGGAAAGCAGTTTGTAAGCTGCTCTGAGACTCCAAGTGAGTGAAGGGTGGGATAAAAATCCAATCTCTTCTTCTCTTCTTCTTCATTGTGGTCCTATTTTTATTGCCAGTAACAATAAGGTAGCAGTTCCCAGACTTAATTTCTTGGTGAGAAGTTGACCCTTCCCCAAATCTTGAGGTGGGAGTGCATTACAGCACTTGTGGGCCCTGGTTTGAAACTCTCTGTACTTTCCCTCCACTGCTAGTAACCAGCAGTTACACATGATTTGGGAAGCTGAGAGATTCTGAATAGCATTTCACCCATTTCCTATTACTTGATTCAAATGCTGTGTAGTACTTGCTTTCGTTAGCTAGGACTAATCAAGGCTGTGCACCAGAACCTGTTTACAGCTCCAGATCTTAGTTCTGGGCATAAAATATTGAGCATTGGCAGAGTGCATTGCCTTTTGGCTAAGGAACAGAGGCAGTTTATAAAATTCTTAACACAAGGCATATCACTACTGACAGGGAACAAATAAATGGCCACTCTTTCATGGTAAGCAGTACTGGAGAGACAGAACCAGTCTCCTGTGAAGATGTGTAAGGCAAAGTAACAATTTTGAAGACCCAGATTTTGCTGCACTGTTTCCAATTCCAAAGTTAATGTTAAATACAGTTCATAAGAACATAAGAGAAGCCAATATTGGATCAGGCCAGTGGCCCATCCAGTCCAACACTCTGTCACACAGTGGCCAAAAACACCAGGTGCCTTCAGAAGGTCCAGCAGTGGGGCCAGGATACTAGAAGCCCTCCCACTGTTGTCCCTCCCCAAGCACCAAGAATACAGAGCATCACTTGCCCCAGACTGAGAGTTCCTATCTATACTTTGTGGCTAATAGCCACTGATGGACCTCTGCTCCATATGTTTATCCAATTCCCTCTTGAAGCCATCCATGCTTGTAGCCTCCACCACCTCCTGTGTCAGTGAATTCCACATGTTAATCACTCTTTGGGTGAAGAAGTACTTCCTTTTATCTGTTCATTGAATTTTGCAACATCTAGCATATCAATATAGTTTTTTTTTCAGAGTCCCTGTAGTCTGTTTGGTGTTGCTTATCCACATAGGAGAATGCAATTGTCACTCCAGAAATAGAAAAACATCCTGTTTGCAGGCCTGCAGGGGAAGGCAGGAGGCGTGGGCAGCAGCATTACAGTGGGCTGAAAGCTGAAGGAGACTGCTGCAGCTGCACAGCCCCCCTTCCACCAGCCTAGCCAATGAGACGGGAACTAACATGGCCACGGAGGGGTGGGTGAGGGATATAGCCAGCCCCACTGCACCATTCCAGTCAGTCTTTGTAGCTTCTCCCACCCAGCCATCCTTTTTTCACATTGATAAGGTTGATTTTGTTGTAACTCCTTGCTCCTTTTGTCACAACTGCGTTGGTAGTGTGAGCACGGGGACAGATCCATTTTGCGGGGAAATTTGGCCTGTGTGTCTTTGGGTACCCTCTTAAGTGATTTTGGGGTGAAGGCTTACAGGGGACATGCCCAGCTTGAGGCCTATCAAAGCACCCTCACTTCAAGTGGCAAAGGTGACAACTTAGTGGCTTCCATCCATCTGGTATCTCTCAAACTGCCATCCCATGCTATTCCCCAGGTGGGCTAGGGGGTGGTATGCTCATCAGCTGGCAGGTATGTCACCAATAAAGTTGTGGCAGTTTTAATCCAACAAAAGTTATCTAACTTAATTTTGTGCTCATGGAGTTTTGCCTTGCCATCCCCTGCCTCTTACCTCTGAGCTGGGCCAGCAACTCACATGTATTGGCATTTTCCCTGTTAACTATATGACCTATTTCAGGAAAGGCCCAAGTGTATGGGAAGAACTGTGTGACTCTTTTCTCAGAAATTGTCACATATGACTGTGCACACACACACACACACACTTATTCATATGTGACACTTATTCATATGTGATCAGAAGTACTGATGCATTCAGTCAAGATACAGATAAACTGTCCAGAGAAATCTTACATTTCCAGCTTTGTTAAATACCTTGTTAAGAGAAATGCAGACTTTTCAGTCAGTTGTAATTTCCATTGCTGTTAAGTTGGTCAAATGTAGTATCCATGTTTGCTTCTTTGTATCATTTATCACGAAAGGTGAAGTGGTATGAGTACTTTCCAAGGGGGTACCTTTCATCGTTCTCAGGTATCGATGGAAGAATTACCTATTGCTGCCTTATAATTAATTGCTTGCTTGCTAATTAATACAGGAAGATGAGGGCAAATGAGAAGGTTCTGTAAGTAGCATAGCTTTGACGCTGTGCAATAGGATGGCAATGATAATTTGTGTTGGAAAGGATCCACTTTCAAGAAGCAGCACGACAGTCTTAAAATTACCACTGTGTAAACAATTTATGATGGTCCCTTTTTTCTACTCAGTGACTTGCTTTTTGTGTGAGTTTGTAAGCAGCAGACATATCAACAGTAGTGGGATTATTTTTTCCATCTGTGCAATTGTTGCTGCTATTAAGCAGATTTTGACAAGGAAGAACATTTATATATGGGGCTTCCACAGTGCATCTATGAAGCTTTCAAACCCCAACTCACAGGCTTGGATCCTGTGATGTTGCTCCCCTTGTGCTTCTCTCCAGCCATTGTGGGGGTTTTCTTTTGCTGTAGCCCTCACTTGCTCCACTGCTAGCACTTCCGCATGCACAAAATCAGTCTTTTTCAAGGGGACTTTATGCACACACACCGAAGTGCTAGCAGCCATGCACAGTTTTCATAACAAATTTGATGTGTTTGCCTGTTAAAAGCTGATACTGGCAAGGAAGATAAATTAATGCTTCTGAAGTTTCAGCTCTGATTTGAGATACTTACTGATTATTCCCCAAAAAAGACAGCGTTGTAACATTTGGCTGTACTCTGACATGAGTGCAACACAATATTACCGAGGGGCAGTGGTTCAAAAAACTTGCAGACACAGTTCCATTTGTTGGCCAAAAGGAAAAATATGTGATTGTGCTGTTTTGGTAAGATGATGAAACACAAAAATGATTTCTTCCAGTTTATGGGTGCAGTTATTACACCATCTTTAATACAGAGCAAGAAACAAGCAGGAATGGTTATTATTTTGCCTGCTTTTTAGTGAAATAAGTGGCTGAATTTTATAAACACATTTCAGCACAATCTTGAGCTTCTACATGCTTCGAAAGCCACTGACTTCAGTGTTTGGGATTGTGCTGTCAGTCTACTCATCATAACAATTCTTCATCTCCACCCTTTCAAACTGAACAAGTGATGTGACTAAGCCCGTGTTGTGCTCCTTTCTTTTTCAGAACCAAAGAAAATGGCTTTGACAGAGAGCCTTTGCACTCAGAGCATCCAAGCAAGCGGCCCTGCACTATTAGCCCAGGCCAGCGGTACAGTCCAAATAATGGCTTGTCTTACCAGCCCAATGGTCTGCCTCACCCTACCCCGCCTCCACCTCAGCATTACCGTTTGGATGATATGGCCATTGCCCACCACTACAGGGACTCATACAGACACCCCAACCACAGGGACCTCAGGGACAGAAACAGACCTATGGGTAAGCAGAACTCTTCCAAATCCATAAATGAGTTAAACTTCATCCTTTAGTTACTGTTTCATTATTATAGATTCAAGTGGGTAGCTGACTTGGTCTGAAGTAGCAGAACGAAGTCTGAGTCCAGTGGCACCTCTGAGACCATCTGAGTTTTATTCAAGGTATAAGCTTATACCTTGAATAAAACTTTGTTGGTCTTAGAGGTGCCACTGGACTCAAACTTTGTTCTGTTTCATCTAAACTAAGTACAAGAGAACCCTTGGGCTGATCCCAGTGCAGAGCTTGGTGGGAAAGATAATGCCACATATAAATTGCTTCTTTTCCTTCTTCCCCTCAAGGCAAGAATGAAAAATACTCCTGGATATAGATTCTGTACCCTTCCTTCCTCTCCCTCCTGAACAGAAATTTAAAGAGTTCCCATTTTTTTTTTAAGTATGAAAGGCACAGAAATGTGTGGAATAAGAAAGAGCCTTTTAAAAACTAACAAATTTATTGTACCAGGTTCCATGGGCCAGAGTCTGTTTCATCAGATTCATCTCATATTTTATGAAGTTTTTTCTTTTTAAAAAATCCCATGTGGATACAGGGAAAATGTGCTAGGCATGCCTCTTGTGTACAACCCACTGAAACAAAAAGAAGGTGCAAAGAAGTATGTAGTCATTCTTGTGAATTCTTTTTCATTCATTGGAATTGCACTGGAGGCATTCCTGAAACAGTACCGGCTTGCACAAATTAGTTCTGTTGTCTTCTTGTCATTGTCCTTTATGGGCTTTTTTCTTTTTCAATTGGAAACTCTGAAAATCTGTGTGCCTCTGGCTCTGTAGGCCCCAACTGTTTTCCTTTGATTTGACTGAAGCCCTCCTGCATTTTGTTATTGTATTGCATAATGGCTGTGTGGCATAACCAGGCAACTCTGTGCATGCCTGTAACTTATAAAGATATGCAGAAGATGAAAATATTGTTCTTGGCAGGGTTGCATGGCACGCGTCAAGAAGAAATGATTGACCATAGGCTAACAGACAGAGAATGGGCAGAAGAATGGAAACACCTTGACCATGTAAGGCACATGACATTCTTTAACTTGCTCACACACACACACACACACAGCATGAAAAGAAACTGAAGTTTTCTCCCAGTCAGGGTTCATACATGGATATGATATTTGTGGACTGGTTATTTGGTTATGTACTCGTACTACTTAAACATGTAAGCAATATATGGGAGTATAGGAAGTTGGTTTTGACGTATGCATGAGCTAAGGCTGTAAACAGGAAAGTTTCCGTTCATATTGTTTCTCTGCAATGATCAGGTTGTTCTACTGTGCATTCCTAAGAAGAGGTACACCCTGCTAAGTCCAGTGAAGTCACTGGACTTAAAACTCTGCTTAGTTCTAAGTCCTTTAGAGGTCTTAACTGAGCTTAGGATTGCACTGTTAGCCAAGCAACTACCACCACACCCACAGTATGGAGACCAGAGTACTGTCCTGCCTCCATTCCTGTTGTAAGTATTACTGTGTGTATATATGTAAATATTACATATGTACATACAAATTAAATGCTCTTGTATAGTTTCTAAATATTGTTTTATCAGTATTTTGTGTGAACAATATGCAGTTTACCTAGGCAATTTTATTCAGTTAGGAGTAACATTCATGGAAGTTGTCTTGGCCGAGGTCTGTTCTTATGTTCTGTGATTTTGTTCCCCTCTGGAAACTAGGCCAGCGCTAGCGTGAGGGGAGAACCATAGCATGGGTGCCTCCTGTATGTTCTGGGACTTCTCATGTTAACTCCATGGCATGGGAAGAAAGACCTCTAAAATTTATAAGTGTTTTGAGGCAAACTTTGATAATAGAAAAAGCCTACCTAAGTGTCTGAATGGTTACTTTACAGCTTACCAATTGTTCTGAAATTGACGTTCTCAATATTTTGTTAGACTGAAAATAAATGATCCTAATCATTTGCTTTCCCATTCTGACATCTAGCTCTTAAACTGCATCATGGACATGGTAGAAAAAACAAGGCGATCTCTCACTGTGCTACGGCGATGTCAGGAAGCTGATCGGGAGGAACTCAATTACTGGATACGGCGGTACAGTGATGCGGAAGATTTAAAAAAAGGCAGTGGTAGTAATCATTCCAGGCAGCAGAGTCCAGTGAATCCAGATCCAGTCCCTTTAGGTACTATTTCTAAACCGGAAACATATCAGTGCATTGAGTGATCTTTTCTGTTATGCTATGTTGCTTAGATTTTTGCCTGTGTCTGGCAAAATGTCTCCTTTCTTCCATTTTTCTTTTCCTCACTCTTTTTTTCTGCTGCAGTTTGCTGTGTCTCTGCTTTATTCAGAAACCCCCATAAAAGGAAATTTGACACTTCCATTTACTCACCTGAATTAGGCCTATCAGCAGCCACTGGATATATTTTACATGTGAAACCTAACTATCCTGACTGTATTAATATAAACAAGACAAAATTACCATCAATTTTAAGGAAAGATCTTGCCAAAATAACTACAATGGGCGCCACTCTGGTCCCTTTGAAATCTCTCCCTTTCCACTGACAAATTTTTAGAAATTCTGCCAAGTTTTGGCTTTGTAGAATCCATGAGAAATTTGAACAGGAACAGTTTACAGAAAGGGCCAGTTTGTTTCATGTTTACCAAGAAAGCAGTAAATATATTTGTCCTGTAATGCCTGATAAATTATATGGAGAAATACAGGCAACTCTATTCTTTATAGTCAGAGGTCAGAAGCCAGTCATCACTGGCAAGGCACACTGTTGCAGTAGTAGGTGCTTTTTTTTTTTGGAACTGATGGAATATGACTCTGTTATGTAAAAAATGCAAAAAAAATTGACTAAGGCCACCTTGAAGTATAAATATTGCTTTTTTTTGGTCATGTGTACTGCAGAATGCCAGAGGTTCCCCTTTGTCATTTTTAATGAACTAATCCACCCTGTAAAAATTACCAGCTTGTTATCTCAAGTAGCTTTGGGTGGAGGAGGGGAAGGCCATCTGTTGTGCCTTTGTGATTTATAGTGGTATCCATGCTACAGGGCAGTTTTCCACCATATCTACTATAGCCTGCCTGTTTTCAGGTTTATTATAATGGCTGTACTCAGAAAACCTTATTTAGACAATTCCGTGCGTAGATGCAAATATCTCCTGCTTAGTGAAACAGATACAGTTTGAGTTTCTTTGTGAAAGGCTCCTGTCCTAGCTGCTTGGGTAAGAAAAAATAGGGCTTCTAATGTGGAAGTGTTATTGTCGAGGCAGATATTTTCTGGATTATGACCTTTGTAATAAAAAAGTGCTTTGAGATGAGGGACTATAGCATATGCATCTAGAAGGTGCTGAATTCAGTGCTTGGCACCTCTGTTTACAAATAACATAGATACTAGCAAGAATCACTTCTGTCAGAAACTTTGGACACATGCTACTGGTCAGATCAGATAACAGGCTGGATCTCTATTTTCTACTACTTTGAAGGACAACACTAGATCTAATAGGGTTACAGTGCAATACTAAGCTGCCAGATCCCCTCATCAATCCAGTAGAGGGATTGGGGGGGGGCAGAGATGTCCCCAGGCCACGCCCCCCCCTTTCCCTCCCTGCTAAAAAATCTAAAGAACTTCATCTGATTGGCAGGGAGCATGTGGCCTGCCAAACAGCTGGAGGGCCCTTTAAATCTTTTAGCAGGGAGGGAGAGGGGCTGTCACTGGCCACAGCAATGCTGGGGGAAAAAAACCTTTAAAGGGTTTATTGCCAGCAGGGTGGGGGCCACAACATGCATGGGGCTCCTTTCCAGCAGCAATTTGTCACTTGGGATTCAAGCCCACACACTGCCGCTCCACTCATTTGAATTCCAAGTGGGCAATCATGTGACTGCAGCTTGGGAGTGGGTCTTCCCCCAGCAGACAGCTGGCTGGGGGCAAATTATAGCTCCCAAAAGTGGGGAAACCTCCGCCTGGACCTGGGGGCTGGCAACTCTAATACTAAGTGGAGTTGTACTCTTCTATGTCAGTTGGCTTCAGTGGACTTAGAGGAGTGTAACTGACTTCAAGATTACATTCTGCTTAGAATGCACATGAGAGTACATCAGTTGAATGATAGGAGAAATTTTCTAACAGCAAAAGCTGCCCAGTAGTGGAACCAATTGTCAGGGCAGGGGGACTCTCCATCACTGAAAGTCTTCAAGCAGAAGCTGGATAGCTAGCCATCTGTTAGGGCTGTTCTAAGCTTAGATTTCCTTGATTGAGCAGGTGGTTGTCCTAGATGGCCTATAAGACATTTTCTATCTCTCTCTGTTTCTAGATGGATCAATGGGCTAATTCAGCATAAGGTTGCATGAAATGAAAACTAGCATACATCATGTAGATCCAAATACTGATTAAAAATAGCAAAAAGTTTTATTTTTTGAGGTCTGCAAGGAAAAAATCTTGGGAAACAATATACTTTTGTATATTTAGCAGTAAAACACTACTCACATTTGTATATCAGTCACAGTTGGTTTAGGCTGATTTTAATTATGTAGAATACAATAAGGATGGAAGACAAGAGAGTAAATTATTTCATTCCTGGAAAAAAAGATAGAAAAAATATCATTTAAACGTTCTCTTTTACAGTCTCCTTGAAGCAATAAATATAATGTACCAGCTTTATTCAGGTGTTTTCATAAGATGATGTTTAACATTATAAAGTGTATGGGATCCTCTGACTCTTAACAAGGAATATTCCTTCCGTCCGGTCCACAGATCATTGTGAACATCACAGTCCACTGTCACCTTCCTGAAGAATTTTATGTCATTTGCAGACTTGTCCACAATACAATCATTTTTAGATAAAGAAAAAGTCCACAGTTTTATTGGATGCACTGCAGGAGCATTGGCATAGCATGGGAGTGGATCCAAAAATTGGGTGACCTGCCTGCCACCCGATATAGCCCAGCCCCAGCCACCTGATGGGGTCAAACCATGGAATGGCAAGCCCTTGGGATCCACATGGGCGCTGGCCGCTACATGCTTCTCTTGCCACGTAGAGGTGAGAGCCCCACTAATAGCTCTCAATTGGCACTACCCCAAGAGAGTTCCCAAAATGGAGGGGGAAGCAGCCATGCAGATACAGCCTCCTGCCCCGAAGGATCTGCCCCAATGCCCAAACCGCCAGAAACCTGTGACAAATAAACAAAACACCATAACCGAAATGTAACCCGTAACAACAGAAATGCAGGAAGGGTGGGTGGGGAAAAGCCTACCTCTTTCTGCTCCCAAGCCCTAGGCCACAAAGACTGCACAGCTGGCTGCAGCTTTCCTCCTGTCATTCCTACCTATCTTTGACCTGTAGTTTAACTAGTTAAAGCATGAGAGGGCCTGTCTTTTGCCAACTCCTCAACACGGAAACTATCTGTCATATACCCAGGCACCCTCCAGAGTGTTTTGATCATATGTAAATAGTACTTCTGCCTTCTCTGTATTAAGTTCAACCTGTTTAACCTTGCTTTTCGACCAATCTCCAAACATTAATTCAGAAGAGATACATTTGCTTCAGCATGTTACCTAAAGAAATATGGATCTGGGTGCCTTCAGTCTATTGATGACTAATTTGTAACATTAAACACGTTATCTTTAGTAAAGATCTAGTCCTGTGGAAGGCCACATTGCAGTTCTCGGAGGACTGACCTTGTAATGGCCCATTGAATGTGTTCTAACAAGCAATACCGGAAAAACTCGAGAGCCACTTCCAATACTGCTAGTAGCAGTTCAGGCTGCATTAACAGACTGATGTGATTTGCTAAATCACAGCCTGCTGAAAAGGCCAAAATATCATCAGGAAAAAATTCTGTTAGCATCATAACATAGTTCCTCCATGTTCAACTGTCCTTAAGATATGGAAAGGCTTTTAATTGATCTATAGCTGGTCTAATTTTTTTTTTTTTAATCATTCTGGTCTGAATTTTTTTTAATGAACTGTGGATGACCACCTCCTGTAAGGAAGCAAGGAACTTCTCTCCCCTTCCCAGGGGAAGTGTTTACTATTTTAGCCAGCAGCTTCTAACCTCCACTCAGCTTTCTTAACATCCCTGGATGACCAGGGAACTGCACAGCATTTGGTGACCTTCACAAAACCAGGCATTTTGTCAGTAAATTCACTATGGCTAAAACTGTTGCTCCCAGATTCTCAAAACCCATAAGCCTTTTGGTTTAAAGAATGATGATGCTTGATCTTTTTTAAAGCATTTGCTCACCTCCTATCCTAGAAGACATTTGCCTGTATTCAAAAACCCACCCAAATTAACTTCATCTTATCCATTCTCATATTTTATTTTAAAAACTTTCTAAAACATGTTTCTTATTATTTTCATCATTATTTATAGAGTTTTCCCCTCCCTTACAATTTCAAAAAGGGCTATGGAAGTCTTTCATAAGATCTTGAATTAATTCTTCTTAAAGAGCCTTGGCTTCATTATCTATGTGAATTTTGGTTGGAATATGAGCTTCATTGATCTTTGTACTTGGAAATTGCACCAATTAGCTGGTAATTCAGTCAATGATGTCATTGAATTCCATTTACATTTGACTCTTGCATACCTAAACAAGCCTCCGACACAGCATTTCTCATTGTATTTGTATTATGATCAATGGCATCATGTTCAAAGGCCTTAGTAAACATTAAGATTTTATTGAAAAGCTTTTCCCATGTGGGGTTTGATAGAAGATTGTGGCGAGGGGACTCTTGAGTACCAAAAACAAGAGTGTGTTTGTAGTCTCATGACTTCCAATATTGTTTCTAGTCCTGAACTTTGGCATCCAAAGCATAAACCTAAATACTGATCAGCAAATTCTCATATATAACCTGTTGTTAAAAGTGCTGTTGTCAAAGAGGGCTGTTTCCAGGGAACCTCAATGGAGACGCTTTTACCTTAATTTTCCTTCCTTGATGGTACAGTCCAATATCCACTGAATTAATGGCTTCACTGTTGACTTCAATGGAATATAGTTTTTACCCTCTGTGATTTAACGGAATTGTAATGATCTCTGAATGCCATGTTGTGATGCTCTATTGTTAAGCCTGCCATATTCATCAGATATGATTTATCAGTGTGTTTGCTACATTATCTGTGATATGCATTCAGCTATGAATTACTTTTTGCTGGGAGCGTAAGAAAAATGATCTAAGGCACCTAGCATTTTTTAAGCTGCTGGATGTTTCCATCTCATTGATGGTTTCATTCAAATTCAATTTAATTAAATATAATTTTGTTCTAAAATCATTAGAGAGATAATAAGGGTGTCTGTAAACAGTACTGCAAATACTATCTTGTAGTGTTTTTTATTGACATTGCCTTTCCTCATACTAAATTTTGCAGCAAGTGTGCAGTATGGGAGGCAGGTATGAGTGATGCACTGACCTACTACCAAATGTGGCATTGTCACATTACAATATTTGTCAATGTAAATGTTTATAATTGGGGTTGCAATGGCTTAACATTTGAGTCCCAGGTACTTTCATTTATTCACTCACTAACCAAATGCTAAGTTTATTTTAAAAATCCTAAAGAAAGTGCCTTTTTGGCGTAGGATTTGATTAGAATTTGAAGTACAAGTTTAAGGATAGAAAGTGGAACTTTGACCCACTTCAGACCAAACACTTAACAGTACTTGGATTATACGTCTTTAGACTGCAGGTTTGAATGCTTAACTGTGAAATGTATTCCTACACATAGAAAACACATACAAACCATTGAATCAGTCAGTACTGCACACATTGAAGTGATACAATCCTATGATCTGTTAGCCTAAACCAGAAAATTGTCAAAAGATCCAATCTTGTTTCCAAGATCTTACAGGAGAAGAAAATGAACAGCTAAGCATAATTCTTCCTGTAATAGTTCCTCACCTTCCCTTCAGAAAAATAAATGTACAACAATTTTTCTAAAGCCTGACTACAAGGAACAATAAAGAGGGAAGTGTCAAGAATCTCATGTAGATGACTTTAAAAGATATGTGGTCCATAGTAATACAATGGCATAGAATCTGATCAATGTAGGATAAATTGCTCGATCTCTTCTATAAGTAGTATTTAGAAGTAATGGCTATTTTTTCATTTTATATAAAGATTATATTTGCTCCTTTGTCTGAAGCATCGAACAGCATTTTTAAAAGTTGTCTTCCAGCATCTCTCATAGTACTTTTTGTTTTCCCCTTCTTTTCCCCATCCTTACAGATTCACATCGGGAATTCCTTCACAGGCCTGCTTCTGGATATGTGCCAGAAGAGATCTGGAAGAAAGCTGGTAAGAATTGTTTAAAAACATGAATGTAGCAGTTTGGCAGCTGTGTGTATTTGTTAATGTGCTGATATGAGGAATGGGGAAATGGCATACTATAGCAACAAACCAAAATTTCAGTTAATACTTCTAAGCTGGAACAGATCAGGATACAAAATCTTTTTTAGCTATAGCAACATCTATCTCTGTAGAGAACAGCATGTCAATATGGTATTTAAACAAAACAAATCATTTTCAGAATTACATTGCATTTTATTCTAGAAGAGCTGTGCTTGAGCACAAAACTAGGGAAAATCTATGAGTAGGATCTTGCACAGTTGTTGAAATTCAGCAGATTTTTGAGGATCAGGGAAGGATCTCTTGGTTTGTGTGTCTATCCCTTTCAACTCCAGCCAGTCTGAAGCTTCACTCGAGGCCCAATATTTGTTTAACTGTTTACATTTATGAGGTAGAATTCCTAACTTCCAGAAAGATATTAACAGTGAAAGTCTTCAGTTAGGAAGCCTTACATGAAACATTTTGGGGGTTTAAGCCAAGGTCAGTCCGGAAGAAATGTAGCATGCTTAGCTGATTCTGTGGAATGTACCTGATGGGACTATGCATTAGCTTTTTGGTAGGACTAAGTTCATGGATCAGTGTGAGGTCCAATTTCTGGATCCTATCTTAGTGCTAATATTAGAGGACTCTGCTAATCCATGCGATCTGTCTCCTGCATGGGACTATGGTGTAATGGAAAGAGTGTTGGAATTAGAATGGAGGCAACTTGCTCCTGCTCAGCCACCAAGCCCATTAGGTAGCATTCGGCAAGTCAGTGAATTCTTCCAGATGATGACAAAAAGTGCTGGCCTAATTCATCACTGTTTATTTTATTTAAAATATTTTACGCTGTGCTCACAGCCAAGGTTCTTAAGGACAGACTAATGCACAATATGGACTCCTAGTGCAGTGAATTGCCTTCTTTAGAAGGGGAGCTACACTGGGGAAATATCACTGTACTGGCTGACTTGACTACTGTCCCGGGTCCTCCCGGGGCTCCCGGGAAGCTGCAGGGGCGGTGACTGGCAGGGAAGTGAGGGAACCCCCCTCCCCATCCCGAGGAGAGCCGGGCACACCTGGAGACAGCGTCGGGTCAGCAACCACTGGGAAACAGGAGAGGAGAACAGCCAGCACAACAGCGATGACGGCTGGAGGGCCTGGGGCTGGATGAGCCCACGGACGGCCGCGGGAGTCACGGAGGGGCATGGGAGAGACTGCAGGGGCCAGCAGCAGCGTTAGCACAAGGGCACAGCTGAGGGCGACCGGGGCCGGCGGAGGCATGTGCAGCGTCTACGGAGCAGCTGGGAACAGAAGGGAGGAGGGAGGGGCCGGAAAGCAGGGAGGAAGAGCGTCCTCGTATTTACTGGGGGGCGGGGCTTGGGCAGAGGTGAGGCCGGGAGAACTCAGCAGAGAATAAAAAGGAGGAAATAGGAGCCGATGAGGAGGGAAACAGGACAGCCAGAGAAGGCGAGAGAGCGAAAGCCAGGAAAGGCACAGAAGAGAGAGAGAAGCGTGCCTGAAGTAGGCTTGTTCCTGGGCAAAGTAGGGGAGGGTGACGCAACCCCCCCCCCCGTTGCCACATCTGAGGCTCTTCCTAAAAGCCTAGGTTCCCTCCTGAGGACCCGGTTCCATCTCTGCCTGTCTGGCTCCCGGGAAGGTTACTCCAGGGCAACCCCCATCCCACAGGTCAGCAAACGAGAGGGAGAGACGTGATCCTAAGAGGCTGCTGCCATACCCTACCAGCCGGGGGTGCACCCCCGCACGCCCACACGGAGCGCGACAACTACATTGGTTCCTAGTACAGATGCCAGCCCCCAGGTGAGACCTGGGATCCCCTGGAATTACAGTTCATTTCCAGACTGCAGAGATCAGTTCACCTAGAAAAAGGGATGCTTTGGCGAGTGGACTCTATGGCATTGTACCCCACTGAGGTTCCTGTCTTCTCCAGGGTCCACTCCCACATCTACAGGAGTTTCCCCACCTGAAACTTGAAACACTACCCCCCTAACCCTTGCTGGTGGCCAAGGGGGACCTGGCAACCCTGATCCCTAGGCTAGATTACTAAAAAATGCTGTACATGTGGCTGCCCTTGAAGACAACTAGGAAGCTGGCCACCTGTTTGCTTATGGGTGTGTGCCACTATGAACATATGACAGTAGTTTAAAAACACTTTCTCTGGTTACCGGTATACTTTTGGGTTCATTTCAAAGTATGGGTCTTACCTTTAAAGTCGTTCATAGCTTGGGGCCATCGGCAATCCTGGAGAGGGGCAAGATGCACCTTTGCCTCTTCGTTTTCTGCTAGACTTGTAAAATAATGCTTTTCTGCATGTCCTTTTGCTTATTTGGCTTTTAGAGATGGGCTGTTCATTGATCTGGCTGCTGGGGTTTCTGGCTAGTTCTTAGTTTTCACTGTTCCTTTTAAAATTTAGGCTGATGGCATGTTGTACAGATTTTTTGTTTTAAGCTTTTAATTTTTTGTTTTAAGCTCTTTTCAGGTTGTTCTCATAGCTGCCTTGAGTTTTATTATATAAATATTGTAGGTAAATAAAACTCACCTGCCTGTCCATCAGCTTTTAACTAAAGCACTTTTTGCTGTTGGAAAGAACTGCAGGTCGCCACGCTCTGATCAACCTTCTGTTGCCATTATTGCTGCTATTTCTCCTTCTCTAACAAGGGGAAAGTTATTCTGTCTTGTCCAAGTTATTCTGCCACCACTAAGAGATCCTTATCTGCTTATTGTTTTCCATGGAAGATCTCCTGAATATTCATAGTTTCAGAGGGTATCCTGTTGGTTTGCAGTAGAAAAGTTAAATTAGAGTCCAGTAAGACCTTAGAGACCAAGAAGATTTGCAGATACGAGCGTTTGAGAGTCAAAGCTCCCTTCATCTGATGAAACTGCTACTGGACTCGAATTTAACTGAATATTCATGTTGCTGTTCCCCAGAGAAAAAAGGGGATCGGGGGTGGGAGAAATCAAACATGTTTCACTGTTGGAATGAGGCATCTTATAGTTTAATAAGAATGAAATTGACAAGCTTTCCCTACTTCTGCTCTGCAGCTACAGCTTTGCCGGGGGGGGGGGGGGGAGGAACCCATCACCACCCCCACCCCACTTTTGTGTTCAGCCTCTAGCAGGACATGGGTTGCTCTTAATAGAAGCAGAGTACTGTTCTGTGCCAAGCCTATGCTGGCACAAAGCTGATAAACTTTCCAAGACTCCAGTATGCTCTTCCTGCTTCCCCACGCCCAGTATACACACTCCAAGGCAAGCTGATTGCAGAAAGGGAATCCTTTGTACACAACTACTCATACTGCATACTGACATACTTGAACTTGAACAAGTAGACAGGCTGTTGTTTTTCAACAGTGAATAGAGATGTCACAGAAACATTTCTTAAATGATACTACTCATCTATATATATATATATAAAAAAGTCCCCTCACTGTAAAATCAATGCCCAGGCTAAACCACTGGACCTAGAAACACCAAATTCAGGGAGAGCGCTCCCCATGGCAAAGGTGCTCACTAAGAAGTTATTTTTAGAAATTTGACCCCTGAGTGGGTCAAAAGGGGGGAGATGTGCTCCCCCCATTGATTTCTATGAGGTTGCCAGGCTGCTGCCTACTTGCACCCCCCACTCTGATTGGTCAGCTGCAGAGCTCAGCATTCCGAGGTTTTAAAAAAGCAGTTACAGGAGACTGTAAAGAGCTAACGGCAGTTGAGGAAATCAGGATTGCCTTAGCCCTGCTGCTGGCCCAGCCTCCCGGATGCCTTTAAGCCATGAGGGAGCCTGCCCCAGCAGTAACACCTTAGTGATCCTGCCAGCCCTGCCTCCACAGTGACTTCTAATACTCCTCCCCCCTCCCCCTCCTACACTGGACAGACAACTGCCTGTCAGGTGTAGGAGAGGAGGTGGGATGCTTACAGCAAAACAATCCAGGAACACAAGGACAGACAACTGCCTGTCAGGTGTAGGAGAGGAGGTGGGATGCTTACAGCAAAACAATCCAGGAACACAAGTAGAGAGGCCATCACTTCTGTGGAAGGTGGCAAGAGCTGACTTAACAGACGATTGCTTCTTAAATTGACAGTTCTATGTTGCCTGCTCCAGAGTGAGCTCACCAAGCAGCCTGGTGATCTTAGCACCTGAGGGCAGAACCACCAATGGGGTCTACAGAGAAGTCCTTCAGTGGAAGGGGGGGGGGGAAAGTACGTATTACTTCATTTACTTACTTCATTTTTTACTCTACAATCTTCTCCATCAGAATTCCTACAACAAATCATACATTTCAGACTTCACATCATCAGTATTATAACTGGATTTATGGAACTTAAACACCATAGCAAAACATGGGGTATCAGGCTAGTTAATCTATAGGTTTTGAGTAGTGCCACATTGGAATCTGCATAAACTAGGCTAAACTCTCATAGAATCGCAAAGGTGGGCCATACAGGCCATCTAGTCCTACCCCTGCTTAATGCAGGATCAGCCTATAGTATTCCTGACAAGTGTTTGTCCAGCCACTGCTTAAAGACTGCCAGTGAGGGGGAGCTCATCACCTCCCTAAGTAGCTAATTCCACTGTTAAACAACTCTTACTGTAAAAAAAGTTTTTCCTAATATCCAGCTGGTACCTTCCCACCCTTAATTTAAACCCATGATTGTGAGTCCTGTCCTCTGCTGCCAACAGGAACAGCTCCTTGCTCTCCTCTAAGTGACAGCCCTTCAAATACTTAAAGAGAGCAATCATGTCCCCCTTCAACCTCCTCTCCTCCAGACTGAACATTCCCAGGTCCCTCAGCCTTCCTTCATAGGGCTTGGTCTTCAGGCCCCTCATCATCCTCATCGCTCTCCTCAGCACCTGCTCCATTCTGTCCACATCCTTTTTGAAGTGAGGCCTCCAGAACTGCACACAAAACTCCAGATGTGGCCTGACCAATGCAGTGTACAGTGGGACTATGACATCTTGCAGTTTGGATGTTATGTCTCTGTTGATGCACCCTGATATCACATTAGCCTTTTTTGTCACTGCATCACACTGGCTGCTCATATTTAACCCAGAGATCTTGTTCACACACACTGCTACCCAGAAGTGTATCCCGCATCCAGTATGTGTGTTCCTTGTTTTTGTTACCCAGATGTAAAATCATTTTATACTTGCTATAATGTATGAAAAAAATTGTAACGGCCAAAGTAGCCTCTGAATCCACCCCAGCCAAAAGTCTACTCTATTTTTCTCCTGCTGATGCACCTCCTATACCACCTAGGGATAAAATAATCCACAAATCTCTCACATTTGAGAAAAAGGGACATTCCCATTAACAGCGTTCCAATGTATCAATTAACCCAGTAGCACATAAGCATAGCTTCTCCGAATAGGGAGAGTCTTCGTATAATTACTTGTGATGATATAAAATTCACCCTAGCAAGCATAGAAGCTCTCCTATATCAGGGCACAGTCAACTCCTCAATGTACAGTGGGAGACTTCTGGGATAAAACAATCCCAGGTAAGTGGGAGAACAAACTCTACATGCTCTAATATGAGAGCTTAGAAAATCCAAATCATAGAAACAGTCCAAAATTTCTAGCTCTTTCCAAGCCCGTCAACTCTAATTCCAGAATTTAAATTCCATCCCAACATAGATAACCTAATAGTTTCTATTACTAATTACAACTAATAACTTCTATTAGTTGTTTCCAAGAACTTATATAAGAGTCCTTTCCTTACAATAAAATGCAACCATTATTTTCCAAGTTGAATACAATCTTCAACCACATTCTGACAGCAGATGTCCAAGCTTGGGCTTCAAGGGAATAAACACCAAGTTCTGATCTCAAAACAGTCTCTGCTACACAGCTAAAATCATGGAAGCATAGATTTGGAAGGGACCTCCAGGGTCACCTAGTCCAACCCTCTGCACAATGCGGGAAATTCACAAATACCTCCCACCCCTTACCCCCAGTGATCCCTGTTCCATACTCAGAAGATGATTTTAAAAACTCCAAGATCCCCAGCCAAACTGGCCTGGAGAAAAATTGCTTCCTGACCCCAAAGTGGTAATCAGGATTCCCCTGCATGTGTAACAAAGGACCACAAGAACTAAACCACGATGCAACACTTCCTGCCCTTCCTCTTGTGATCTGCCTAAGTTCACAGAATCGTAAATCAGGTACAAGAATGAAGCTGTGTGACGATGTGCTGCCAATGCCTTTTATGTAATACAAAGGAAACTTATACCAAACGTCTACAGCACCACTTTAACAAAGTAATATAAATGTATAACCACAAAGTTGCAGTCCAATAATTTATGTAGCTGTTCCTTGTGTCAGTATTCATCAGCTGAATAGATAGTTGGTGAGACGAGATTCTCTGAAATAACTCCCGTTTCGAATCTATTGATCTTCTTCCATGCCACTATTTCTGTTTTTGTATTTAAAAAAATATACAATAAAACTACAGAATCACACCCAGGTGATGCATTCTCATTAATAATTAACTGTACCCACTCTCAGCACATTCATCAAATACATTACCAGAACAAGAGATGGAAACTCTACATCAGGCGTCTATGCATATTTTAGATTGCCTTCAAACATTATGCCTAAAAATACAAAAATACATTTTTAATAACTCATAAAATCCATTGCAAAAGCCCCAAAAGAAGGGGGGAGCAAAGAAACTTACCCCTCACAGGGGAAAAAGTTCATCCAATACACTTCTATCAGGTCCTACAGCCTTACTCTGACCCACCCTATAGCAGTTAAATATCCACCAAAGCGAAAATCTCAAAGGGGCAGTCATCATGTACACTAATAATTGCTGGGGGCCCTATTGTTGCCACAACCTTTACAAACATTTGTACACTACATGTATACATACAAGAAGGATTTCATAAAAGATAATACCATAACCAAAGTCTGAACCTACAGGGGGTATGTTTAAAACTAAGCCTCCACGCTGCCATGTGCTGCTGCAGGAATGACACTGCATCCCTTTTCAGAGTTCTTTAGGGACTGTCTCTAAAGCTCAAAAAATCTAAAGTCCGTATGTGCAAGCCACCATAGTCTTCACAGATTTTTGTATTCACACATTTCCCTGCCAGAAGGATTTTACAAAAAACAGGACAATTCCAAAGCTGAATTCAAACCGCACGGGGGGTATGTTTTTAACCTAAATATCCAGAACGCCTCACGCTGCCGCAGGAGTTTGGTTACATCCCTTCTCTGAAACTTCTTCTTAGGGATTGTCTCCAAAACTAAAAACCTGAAGTCAGTGTATGCATGTCCCTTTTCTCTAAAATGCTGGACCAAAGGTGCTTCCAGGTAGCCCTGTTTAATTCTTGAACGATGTTCTGAAATGCGGGTCCGAATAGCCCTCGTAGATTGCCCTACATAACCCATGATCTGCCTAAATTCACAAAATCAGCATTGCTGTCAGATGGCCAACTAGCCTCTTATTTAAAAACCTCCCAAGAAGGAGAGCTCACCACCTCCTGAGGAAGGCTATTCTTCTGAGGAACTTCTCGAACTGTCCAGAAGCTCTTCCTAATCTAGGGACTCTGGTAAGACTACACAAAAATTTTGTCAGTGGATGGTCCAGTGTTTCTTGATGAGCTTCTTTCCAAACTGGAGCACCATTTAGAAATTGGGTTACTACCTTACAATTAAATACTGTCACTGCAGCAGGAAGATATTGCCCACCCTTAGTATAAAAAACCATGAGTAATAGCTTTGGAAGTTATCACAGCTTTTTCCTAAGCATTCCTAACTTGTTCTAACATTTGCTTGCCAATTCTCCAGATATATTTTGGAGATCATGACCTAGAAAAGACCATGGATTTAGATTTATTGTAGTTAACATCAAGGCCTTCTTGTCCACAGTCCAAGGCTGCACAGAAATATTAATGTTGCTTTGATATTGAAATTTCATATTTTTACATTACTATGTTAGCTGATGAACCATAATTACAGAAATCAAAATATATTAACTTCCTCAGGGGAAAAAAATCTTTCGGTTATAGCAGTCTTTGCTTTGATTGATGCTTTGGAAGCATTTTGTGTGTGTATGTGCGTGTGTGTGCATATGTTTCAATATGCACAAAAATGTGCTTATGCACATACAAGAAAATTATTATAAAGCATTGATACTATTTCTGGACTGTGAACAATAGAATGGTGCCAAGATTTGGAATCTGATTCCCTGTTCACATGTGGATAAAATCGGAAGATTCTAGGGTAAGCACTAATGATTAGCAATTTTTATTTTTTTATTTCAGTTCATGTTGGAGATTTGGTAACAGAGAATTTCAGAGTGTCATTAACAAAAGTATGTTTATTGGAAACCAATTCATAAGATACAACAGTCCTGAATTTAAGCAGTGACTTTTTATAAATAATAAAACTGCATCTGTGGGCCTCTCCCACCCCCCTCTCTCTCTATATATATCTTTTTTTGAGGGATCAGGGAATGTTTGCAGTTGGTAATAAATATTCAAGCACCTTGCAAATGTCCTACCAATTCTCTTTGTTGATCTGTGTGTGCCGGTGGGACTAGAATAGGAATGCATAATTTAAATATAAATTGCCTTATTTGCATATACAATTAGTCAAGCTGCAGCTTTGATCGTAAGCAAAAATTATTGTCCTGTTGCCACTTAGATAGAATTGTAATTCACCTTGAATATTCAAAGTAAATTAGTCCCACACTCGCATAGCTGAATGGTCTGATTCCCCGCTCCCACAAACATTTATGAGAGGGTAATGGGAGGGCACATTTTTTAAAACTCTCATAAAAATTAGGACATGCATCTCTCTTTTTTTTCTGAAACATTGTTTCAGTAAAATATTTCCTCTTCAGATTTTTAGACTAGACATATCTTGAAAAACAGGTAACTTTTTGTATATCACATTTTCATTAGCATATTTATAAATATTTCAGTCTTTTAATAACATCCTGGAAGTAGTTGGGGTGCATTAGTTAGATTCGGGGTTTGATAATGAGATATTTAGAACAGGGTTGGATCTTGGATATTAGGGGGTGCTCTTCTATAGTATGGTGTATCAAATGGTAAGACTCTGGCCGCAATCCAAAGAACCATGCAACTATTACCAAGTACCTAAGGGGGCTTTGGAATTGTATTTCCAGAACAGTCTCTCTCATCTCTGTGCCCCAACACACTTAGGTGAAACTGGTTGTGAAACTCAGCAGGCTGTCAAAAGCTGTTGTGATATGACACGGGGCTTTGCATTTCATGTGTGGGGGAGAGACAGCAATACTACTAAGGAAGCCTTTGGGCATGCCTAAAGTAGCCCTTGGGAGTCCAGCCTATACATTTAATTTAATTGTAGCAATTTCATGGGTTAGAAGATTTGGTGTCCTTTGTTAAAGAGAAATAGATTTACAATCCCATAGAATACTGCATATCCCACTGTAACCTCAGAACGTTTGTAACTCTAATATTTTTATTCTACAGTAAAACATTTTTATTAGGAATCTTATGTTTTTAATTAAACAGAACATTTAATTAAGGTGCTTCTTAAGTGGGTGAAACAATTAGGTGCAAACACTTGAATGAAACATGTCATAATTAGTTTTAATAGAGTGTTAATTGGTACTAGGTTTGCCAAGTTAATAATTACTGCTTATTAAATTTTCAATTAATCATTGTCATTTTACTTTTGAATAAAGATGAAAATTAGATACACTAAATTGGGGGAGGATAGTTTCCTTGTTAATTAGAGCAGTTTAAAAAAAAAAAGAAATCACTTGTTTTAGTTGTCAGTCGAGCAAGTGAAATCTTCACACTCCTCTTGCATTTTAAAAAAAACTCTGGCTCATTTATGGCAAGTCATGCTTTTCAGTGTGAAAAAGCATAATGTGTTACATTAATTTCTATCAAAGAAATTATAACTATCCTTGGTTTATTTTAAGGCAGTGGTTCAGACATCTATTTGCACATATGATTATCTAGAACACTGCATTTCTAGCATTTAGCATAACCTGAAAACTATTGGAGAGAGGACAATTCTTTACACTCTGTGTTTAATATGCATATTCTACAATAGCAAATATGCACATTAACAAGATGTAAGAGGGAATTTATGGCAATCAAATGTCAAAGAGCTGAGCTAAGTGATATGACATATGAGTTGTGGTGCCTTCCCACAGACAAACACACATCCAGATACAACATTTGACACTGTGATCCACATGCATTAGGAGGTTTCTGCTCCTTAACATTGGTCAGTGATAAGGAAATTTCTCTTTGAAGTGGCTGAGATTCACATGTGATGAGCATGACAAATATTGACTTGGATCTTAACCTTTTTTTTTCTGCATTCAGAAGGCAGTTCCACCAGTGGAAGGGAGGGAATGATTTTTGACAATTCACTTTGCCCCTGTGCTGTCCTGAGGGGGTCTGTCAGGGGCACAGTATTGGGAGGCACTGCAATCTACAGGCTGTCCATCAGGTTGAATGTTAAGGACACCAAAAAAAAAACACCAAGGGGATGTTTCATGGCATGGTAGAAAAAATGCTAATCTCCAGTTTGTGGAGTCTAAAAAAATTAAAGTAACTTGCAAGAAGTTATCCCTCTTAGGAGACAGGGATTTTGAAGGAAGTTACCTCTACTACAAATGTAGTAGGTTTCTTTTTCAGTCACCTTGTAAGGACAGATGTGTTAAACCGAACTGTCCAAAACTATTCCTCAGAATTAGCTCAAACATTCAAGAGTATGTTTTTTGGTATATACATATTTCTGGATTGTTTGTTTGATCTACATGTGCATCAGAATGTGTCTCTGTGCAGGTCTATGTGTCAAAGTCTAAGCTACAAGATTTCTCCTTGATGTATGCATTTTCCATATAGAGAGAGAGAGCTTGTGTGCTGTTGCTCCTAAATCAATTATTCCGTCCTGAGCCCCTTAAGGTGGTATTAGTCCTACGAGAGAATTATATTATGTCAACATCTACATGTCTGAATAAGTGCAATGGAGGGCAGAAAATACCTAAGCAAATATATGTAGAATCATATTTACAATTGTTTAGTAATGTGCTGTCCCAACTGATAAACTGGACTGGAGTCACATTCATAGTATACTATGCAAGAACCTTCAGGATTGTTTTATATCATTACCCTTAGTTCCCGTCCTTTTAGTGGTCCTGTTGAGTCAATGACATTTTCTTGCCTGCTTTTCAGAGGAAGCAGTCAATGAAGTAAAACGTCAAGCAATGACTGAATTGCAGAAGGCAGTGTCGGAGGCAGAACGGAAAGCCCATGACATGATCACTACAGAGAGAGCTAAAATGGAGCGCACGGTGGCTGAAGCCAAGCGACAGGCTGCAGAAGATGCACTAGCTGTGATCAACCAGCAAGAGGATTCTAGTGAGGTGAGACATTTCTCCAGACTCATTCCCAGTATAAACCAAAATGGAAGCCTTCATCTGTTTGGAATCCCTTGAAAAATGTGACCTCTTCTCATCATAAGTATTTTTATTTGTGTTGGCAAGCTGTTTTCAAAATGAACTGTCAAACTGTCTTAAATGATTGAAAGCACTAAGAATGGAGGAGCTGGCAAATAAAAATAATCCATTAGTCCACCTAGTCCAGTCTTACCTAATCTCTACCCCTCTAGTCTTCAGTCCTCAAGCAGAGGAGATCTTTTAGATGATTTGTGATCTAAAACGGAGCAAGCTCTTAAAATTTCAAGCAATGAGGCTAGATCTAATTAGCTTTTCATTGTTGTGGTACCTGTGCAGTCACACTTGGTGTCCTGTGCATGTACAGGCCTATCACAGAGAGGTTTTTTGAAGCTCAAAATGCCTGAGGGTGCTCTGTCCCCCTCCCCCACACTGCTTTCTTGCCTTTTTTTTCCAGTGTGATAAAGAGAAGTGTACACAAATTGTACTGTGTATGAAAGAAGGCAGAGGAAGGGTAAGTCCTTAGAAAGTGTCATTAATTGCTGAATGCAGCTGACACAGTATGGTTTTCTGTTGGTCTGTGCTTTCTTCTCCATATGGAGGAAGCTAAGAGGGACAATACTACTCAACAGACTGGGGTTTTTCTGCATCACATTCAGATATTACATTAAACTGGAACATAATCTAACTGTGATTCATAAAACAGTTGTTTGTTGTGCCATCTGAATGCAGTTGATATTACTTTCATATCCTGGAAGAAAGATAGGGCAAATAACGGAATTTGGGCAAGCCACAGCTTTACTGGGTTGAGTAAGTGGGGGTGGCTTTAAGTGACATAGATGGTTTAAGTGGTGATATTCAGTTCAGCAATGTATTTGGGTATGTAACACATTTATTTGTAAGTAAATCTCTTTGTTTTAATGAAGTATAGGTTGAACTCAAATGACCCATTATTTCTTTCCCATAAATGCATCCATGCACACATGCCAAGGTGATGAAATTCTGTCACAGGAAATTCAACAGTGATTTTCTTCGTTGAATTTCCATGCCTTTACCAGTTTTTTTCAGGGGGAGGGTCAGCACATTATGAATAACCACAATATAAACACCAAAAAAATGAAAGACAATGTCACCTTGAAATGACATTTCCATGTAACATTGGCCTTACAAAGTCTCTTTTTTTAAAAAGCACGTATCAAGGAATAATTTCTGTTCATTTTCAACTTAAAATTTATGTGGCATGCCTTTTTAAAAAGAAATATGACTCAAGATATGATTTTTTCAAAATAGTATTCAGCTGATGAAAGTCGCTTCTGACGTTATAGAAATCATTATGTATTGGAAGCAAGTGCATGGTTCTTGCAGAAGAGAGAAGAGTACATATGATAGCATAGGCCTAGGGGTTCTCTGAGCAGGGGGGAAGTATTAGCAGAGTAGTGAGAATGTTTCCTTAATTAGAATTTATTATTCCAGGATTATGTGTAAATGGAAGGGTGGGAGAAACAGCATGGGGGGGGGGAGTAGAATTGGAGACCAACAAAGGCAAAATTAGAGATGAAGCTTGTAAACCTCAATTCAGACTACAGCATGTCAGGGAAAGCTTTGGATTTTTATGGTGTAGGACAAATGGCATCATATATTACAGGAAATCAGGAGTGAGAGAGCAGTACATTCTGTTGCCAGTCCTGAAGTGTTTTGGATAAAATGAATTCTTGTGTCTTTCTTAAAAAAAAGAAATGTTAAAATCCATGTGGAAAGGCAAGTCTTGATTAAACCTGCCCCAATAAACAGATGCTAAGTATAATTCCTTTCAGTTTAACACTGAGAGATTTTGTTCGTGGTCTTTTCTTTTTAAGATAGCTGGTTTTGTTGTTGTTGTGAAAGGTCGTTTGCACATCATAAAGTCTTTCCGAGAGCATAGCTTTAATTAATATCTGCTGTTGTTTGTGAGAGGTCCGGGGTGTTTATGCATCTGAGATATTTGTGTGCTATGAAGGGCGGTCATATCCTTGTTCTGGGGAATGCTTTGCTTAATGTATTCAGTGAGCTGGTAACGTTTGAGTGACTTGGGTTAAAAGATTCAAATGAGATCCTTGCCCCATCATGAAAGAACTGGCAAAAATCACAGGCAGATAAATCAGAGGCATGCTGCAATACGTATCCATTATTTAAGGAAGAGTAAGATTTTAATTGGTCCCAGGCATCTCCAGAGATGAAAGCCTGTTGTGGAATCACTGGATGCCCAGAGTTTCAACTTAATGTGTAGCAGATGAATAAGGAGGAGACAAAAGGAATTGATTTTCAACATCTGAAAGTTTTCTCAGGAAGAGAGTCGAAGAGAAGTGTGTGTAATTTTTTTAGTGCTTAACTGTTCCACTGCAGAATTAAATACAACATTTTTTTTAAAGAAACAGCATGTAACTCAGCTACACCAGAGCATTTTCTTGTCATTGTGTTTGTAGATGATGGTTGTTATGGTCATTGTCCTTACCATGTGGCCATATACATTTTTACCGTGAAAGTTGACATCAGAAAATGAAATACCCAGCAGGAAGGAGCAGTTTAGATTAGGTTGGTACATATAGTGCATATTACCTCATTATATGAAAACAAAGCATTCCTTGGACTCATGCAGCCAAAGAAATGCCCCCTGGTTTTTGTGTGTGTGATGTTGCCCCTAGAACATGCACACATCTGGAGGAAAGAAGGGTTTCCTTCAGCCCCAGCTGTGTGAGAGTTTTGCTTCTGTGATGTCATCCTACACAGCTGAAACAGCTTGCACATGGTGGGGGCCCATTGGATGAGTCTTTCACAGAGGGTGCCCACTGCCTTTTATTGTACTCACATGGCTGCACCATTGACATACAGTTTACAGCTTGCATGGGATTGTGTCACAAAAAACGAACTCCCTTATGGGCTCTGATGGAGGCCTAATTCTCACTGAGATGGTAAGCCAGTGTGGGCTAAAGGTGTAGGTGGGAAATTGCATGACAGAATACACTTTCATTCCAAAAAAGGCACCTTACATTGAAACTAGACATAAAGGAGAAGAGTACTCTATTTAGGTACTTATATCTTGCTTATTTCCCCTGTGAGTACCTAAAGTGGCTTATAGCAGAGTTCTTCCTCCCTCCATTCTGTCCTCACAATAATTTTGTGAGCTGGGTTAGGCTGAGAGAGCACAACTGGCCCAAAATCACCCAGCAAGGTTCCATGGTGTGTGTGTGTGTGGGGGGGAGGATTTGACCTGACATATCCCAGATCCTAGTCCCACAGTGGCCGTAGCCTCGCTTTCTCCCTACTGTGTGCAGAGAATTTTTCTTCTTCATTTTAATGGAGAAGCAGTCAAATCCAAATAGAGAAACATAAGGCAGCACTAAAGCCTGCCTGGGCTCAGCCTGCCTGTTTTAAGAGGATTTTCAAGCTGGATCAAAGTTGGAATGATCAGTCCAAATATACTTTGTTTAGACTTTGTTTCCATGTTTGCAGTTTGAGAAGGTATAAGATGCTGAGCTGCAGACCAAAAAGTCTGTAGTTTGGCAGTTTGAGACCCGAGTGCCGCGGGACAAAGTGATCTTCTGTCTCTGGCCCAAGCACCTGCCAACCTAGCAGTTCGAAAGCAAGAAATTGCAAGTAGATAAATAGGTACTGCTTTGGTGGGAAGGTAACAGTGTTCCATGCGCCTCGGCATCTAGTCATGCTGGCCACATGATCACGGAAAAGTCTTTGGACAGCACTGGCTCTTCGGCTTGGAAATGGAGATGAGCACTGCTCCCTAGAGTCAGATTCAACTGGCTTTCAAGCAAGGGAAACCTTTACCTTTTGTGATCTGTTAACATACCTCCAAACTCATAATTTCAGTCCTATCTATTGTCTAAGGCTTGCAATGCTCAGCTCTTAATGACCATCAGGATAGAATGGGCCCTCACCCTGTGCTCACAGGAAAGAATTTTAAAACCCGAAACCTTTTATATAGAATTCAGAATGATCTGTTTTTATTTGTATAACCTACAGTTGGGATCCAGAGAGCTGCCTCAGGGGTTTGTGCATATCCAGTGAGATTTCTGATTTGGTTCATCTTCGAATAGCGGCCCCTCCTATTCTAGGCCACCACAGACTGGTTTAGCAACTCCTCTGCTTAAGAAAGCATTTCCATAGCATGGGGGAAGGGGAGGCTGCAGTTGTAGAAACAATAGTCCAAGGTCACTTTAGGCTTATGAAGCAAGTTGAACAGTTCTTGAATCCTGTACTGCCCCAGCCAGCTAACAGAAGTCAGATAGATGCTGTAGCTTTAAATGCAAGTGCCTCTGGGTATTGTAGTCCTTACCAGAGGCATCCCTCTGATTGACTAAATTATGAGAAGCGGGAGATTAGTTTAGCTTCCTTCCTGCTCCTGATGCCAGGACGGAACAAATCCACATTTTCATTCTGAAGAACTGTAACTTAATAATGGTTTGTGTCAATTTGACTGGATCCTAGTGATGTTGGCAAGCTAATGCAATAGCCTGATACCTCATGTCTGTAATTTGCACAGTGAACATAATTAAGCTAAATGTTGAGTCTCAGGCTCAAATAACACATTGTGGTGGGCATCCATAATCTGATCCCCCATGCGTAGTTTAATCTTTAAGAGCAGCTTGTGGTGGAAAGGGGAGGGATCAAAGTGACGGACCTGGGGAAACAGTGGTTAACTCTTTTCCCCTGCACCATTTATATAATCAAAACCTTCTTTTCCCCACCCTCAACTACATAGTCCTGGGCTGTTCCTGCCAAAGTTCCTGCCAATTTGGGGACACTTTAGTTCCTTTGGGAGGTGGAGGTAAGAAAGATCCAGTCTGTAATCTGGCTGCAAAAATTAGATTTAGCTGGTTTAAATCACAAACTGTGCTGTCTTCATTGCTGTTTGCATAGAACACTCTCCCAAGCAGTTTTCATAGAAACCTCTTTAGCTTTAGATGCATTTGAAGCAGCTCTTGCTCATCGTCATTGTGCACCATGCAGAATGTATCTCCATTAATGAACTGGGTGGAAGAATGGCAAAGATGCTAATCAGATTTCAGGTTATACAGTGCTATAGAGGATAGGGCAAAATGACATTGATAAATTGGAGCACTAGGATATGAAACAAGAAACAAGAAATTTGCACATTGAAATCCAAACCCAGAAAAATTCAAATCTTTAAATGCTAAAGGGGTGGGGAGAGAGCTGGATTATCTCTTGAACGTGTCTGGAGGATCTAGGAATAACAGTACATTACAAATTGAATCAGCAACTTTGCACCAAACTGGACAGAAACAAACTAAAACCCAGATATCATTTGGGGTTGCATTAACAGATTCCTGGTATTCAAGACCTTGAAAAGTAATACAGTTTGGAACCTGTGAAAAATCCTTTCCTTTTTAAGGCTTGTTTTATTTCCCCTGATTCTGTTTCAACCCTTCCTTTTTTCCCTACCTCCTCTAAGAAGAATACAAAACTGCTACAGCTTTGTTGTTGTTGTTGTTGGACTTATATGACATTGAATTAGAACATGAAAGGCTACATCTCAGTCCCATTTACTTAGGCCAATCCTAGGTTCCTTTCCATGCCCCCATAGCTATGCAATAGTAGAAAAAAATAATTTGACTGTTCCAGGATACTATAAACTTTTAAAGATACTGACCACTTTAAAAGAATTTGGGGTGGGGGGTGGTTAATTAAGATTGGAAGAAATGTGATTCCCATAATCCTGATTCATTCCCGCCTACCAGAACTGTGAGCAATTTAGCATTTTTATAGCATCCTGGAATGGAGGCATGTGTAAAATAGGACCGAGCATTGCATATCAAATGGATGCTCCATTAGACCTCTACCTAGAATGCCCTGAGAGGAGGAGGAGGCAAAACCACCTTCTTTTCGCCCAGCCAGAGGCTTCTTTCTCTTTATTTCTAGAGGCAGAACCCATCAACAATTAGCAGTTCCCAACCTAGCCTGGTATTACAGTGGCTATTAGCCACAATGACTAAATGGAGACTCTTATGTTCAGAGGAAGTAGCTCTTGGAATACCAGTGCTTGGGGGCAACAGCCAAAGGAAGCTTTGGCATCCATGCCCTACTCATATGCCTCCCCAAGGGCCTCCGGATTAAATGGACTACTGGCCCAGCATAGCTACTCTTATGTTCTTCTGTAGTACATCCAGTGAGGATTCTGGCGCAGGAAAGCTAATTTTGCTCCGTCTTTCAGCAGTGATGTTGTGGTTTCTGGTGGCTATGCATATGTGGAATCTGAAAGCACGGTACTTGTTATAGTTTATCTTTCCTTCGTTTCCCCCCCCCCCTTTTTTAAGTCTCCCTGGCCATTTGTTTATGCAAAGTGCCCCATCACTAAAGTTTTCAGGTTCAGTTACCACTTCTCTTTCCTAGTTCTGTAGATATGGGTGTAGAGCGATGTACCTCTATGCCACCCAGCTTGTTACGTGAGATCCATGTCCCATTGCTGGTTCTCTAGTGGTATTCTTGTGGTTCTTGTATATTACTGTATTGCCATAATTGGGTATAGGCAAAATGCCATTGGTATATCGTTGTGCCCCATTGGTGCAATAGGACAATCAGTGAATGTAATTCATGGATTATAACAATCTGTAAATCTCTGAAGCTTTTTTTTTTTGATCGACCCCCTAAGAGGTTAGTACACATAAGTACATCAAGCTGCTTTATGCTGAGTCAGGTGGTTGGTATGTCAAGTAAATATCTACTCTGACTGTTAGTGGCTTTCCAGGGTGTCAGGCAGAGCTGTTCCACATCACCTACTACCTGATCCTTTTGACTGGAGTTGCTGGGAACTGTATCTGGGGCTGTCTGTGTGCAAAGATTTATCTAGAGAAAAAACATGCTTTAGAAAACAAAGACAAGAGTAGAACAACCTTTCAGCAGGACTGTCGTAGAACCTCTGGTATTTCTTTACTACTTGCTTATTGCTATAGACTTTTTAAAGAAAGGAAACTAGGCAAAAGATGATGTACTCATCAGAAGACTGTTTGGCTAGGGACCAAACCATGTGTGAACAGGCTTCCTTTTAGTGACTTGCTGTGCTTGGCTTGCCTTTTTGACTGTTGTGCAAATGAATAGTGAGGGTGAACAGCTTAGTGAACTTACTGCCAAGTGATTGAAAAAGTTAAAACATCTGTCTTCTGGTACCACCTTTTAATGACATTTGAGAATCTTACACATACTGTGTTCTTCATTGATTGTGTCGATTGTAGGGTTCCTGCTTAGCTAGAGCAGATGCTTTCCTTCAGACATCTGCTTAGATAAAAAGTGCAGCTGATCCAACAATATGATGTAGGTTTATCTGTCTTGCAACTGTGCTTGGTTTTGTCCGTTTTGAAAACACTGAATCTACCATACACCACCCCATCTGTTAGCAGATTTTGGAAATCATGGCCAAAACAGAGACACCTCCTCATCAGTGTGTGTTTCAATGATACAACTCTTTTGAACAATACCGCATTTCATGTTTGTGATATCACACTTGGTTTACTGTAAAGGGCTGTATGTGGGGCTCGTCTTGAAGACACCTGGAACTGGTTCAGAATATGGTTCAGAATATGTAACTGGATCAGAATGTGGTAGCTAGTCAGGGGCTGATGGGATGGGAACGATGGGAACATATCATCCACCTATATTGACTGCCAGTTTTTTTAGTCTAGTTCAAGGTGCTGGTTATGACCTTTAAAGCCCTTCATGGCCTAGGGCTCATACATCTAAAGGACCATCTCCTCCTATATGTCCCTGTGTGCCAGCTATTACCCACCACATGTGTGCCAGCTACCACCCAGCTTCAGGCTGCCACCCACCACACGCACCCCCACTGATTGCAGACATTACCCAGAGCCCACTCCTTTTTCATCATGGCTCTCACTTTGTGGAACAGGCTCCTTGAGGAGATGCAAGAAGCACCATCATTAGCAATCTTCAGAAGGTGCTACAAAGCCATTTTATTCACCATGATTTTTAATGGCATATAGACTGCAGGCATCTTTGGGAAGGGAGCAGAATATCTGGGGTTTAGTTCTGTTGGTTTAAATTGTAATGAGAACAGTCAAATGACACAATGTAACACAGGATTGTGAGGACTCTCTTGTAACCATGCTTTGAAAGTAATAGATTCTTCCCCCCGTGGAACTGACCATACTCACTAAATCAAAGCCAGTGAGCTTAGAAAGGTGTGCCTCTGCTTGGCGTGGCACCACATATAATGTTAAGAATATCATTCATATGTGAGCAGGTTGGTGACTTTGAAGCTTTAGTCTCAACCAAGGGCAGAGACAAGGGGGAATATGACCCTGTGATTCTCATGGGCCTCTCCGCAGCTTTTTATACAATTATATGGAGATCAGGTGGAGATGAAGAGCATCATGCTGTAGTGATTCTGATCTTGTTTATTAGATTGGTTCCAGAAGATGGTGCTAAAGGGCACATGCTCAGCCCATGGCACTTGGTGTTATGGATTCTACGATCTGCCATGTCCCCTGTGCTGTTTACCATCTGCATGAAATCACTGGGAGAAGTTGTTTGGAGATTTGATGCATGATATCATCAGTATACTGGTGATCTACCCATCCTTTCATCTGAGTCAGGTGAGGCAATATTAGATCTGAATATGTGTCAGTAGGTGGTAATGGTCAATCTTAGGACCAGGGCTATTTTTGGGCAGGAATGCACAGGAACGGAGTTCCAACTCGCTCCTGAGTTGGCCACACCCAGCAGGAACTCATTAATAATAGGCCACATCCAACAGCAGAAATTCATTGGGACTGGCTACATTCGGGGTATGTGGCCTAACATGCAAATTAATTCCTGCCACAAAAAAAGCCCTGGGTTTTGACAACAGAATAAGAAGCAAAAGGTGGGTGTGGCTGGATGACCACTCTTCTGGTAACACGGGGGTGTGACCTAATATGCTAATAAGCTGTGCTATCAGAGGCGTGGCCTAATATGCTAATGAGTTTCTGCTGTTGGGTGTGGCATATTATGCTAATGAGTTCCTGCTGGGCTTTTTCTACAAAAAGAGCCCTGCTTAGGACCAAATAATTGAAGATCAGTCCAGACAAAAACTAAGGTGGTGTGGTCTGGTAATACAGTTAATGGTGAGCTGTCAAGTCAGTCTGTTCTGAATGGAGTGCATTGCCCCTCAAGTAGCAGGGTCACAGCTTGAGAATATTATTAGGTTTGGTTTTACAGATGGAGTCTCAAGTCTCATTTATGACATGTAGTGTGTCAGCTACAGCCTTTCCTTGAAAAGCTACAACTGTCCATTACTACACATGCTCTCACCGCATCCAGACTAGGCTATGCAATGTACTTTACATGAGCCTGTACATGAACCCTGTTCAGAAGATTTGATTATTGCAAAATGCATCAGTGTAATTGTTGGCTGGCATAGGATAAAGGAGACACATATTTCCAGTCTTAAAAGACCTTCACTCATGGGTGGTTTTAGGTACAGAGCAACCGAGGCAACCCTGGCTGGCTCTCCCTGCAGCTTCATTGTTGTTTGCCACTGCACCACCCTAGCAGCTCTTCTAGAGCAGATAGGATGGGTGGCTGGCTGTGCAGACATGGGAGAAAGGGTGAGGGATGAAGGTGGGGGGCCTTTGCTGGTTTGATGTAATGGTTAAGTGTGCAGACTCTAATCTGGGAGAACCGGATTTAATTCCCCACTCCTCCACTTGCACCTGCTGGATGACCTTGGGCAAGCCATAGCTCTGTACCAGCTATTCTCTCAAGGACAGCTGTCTCAGAGCTCTCTCTGCCCCACCTACCTCACAGGGTGTCTGTTGTGGGGAAGGGAAGGGAAAAGAGTTTGTAAGCCACTCTGAGACTCTTAAGTGAGTGAAGGGCGGGATATAAATCCAATCTCATCTCTTCTTCCTGTTTACTTCTGGCAAGCTTAGGTTATTTAAAGGATTGCCTGCTGGCTTACATAAATTCCTATCAATTTGGAGGGGTCCTTCTCGGTATTGCCCCACCTTAAAAACTAAGGTGGCTGACTACCACAGATAATAACTTTTCTGTCTAGGTGCATCAACTTTGGAACTCTCTACCCATAAAGATCCACCCTGTGCCTAGTCTTTTTAGCTTTAATGTAGCTTTGCTTGGACATTGAGTTGACTTTTTTCCCTTGTAATATCTCGCTAGCTTAATTCAGACAGGTACAAACTTGGGTTGTTTGATCCTCTCTCCCTCAATGTGATTGACGATTTCCTAGTATTAGAATCTGTGAATCAAAATTAGTTTGCCCAGGAGTTATGGAACTAAGACGTTCTCAATCATGTGTGACATATAAGAGGAGGAGTCAACCATGAGAACAAACTGTGTCCATGCCCCTTATGAACAAGCAAAGATTTATTGTAGCATCTTAATATGGCCAATGATTATACTTGCTCTGCTTGTACATGTTATGACTGTTCTTCTTCATTACTCTAGATTTCCACACTTGATATATTAGGCTGCTGTTTTTACCATTAAACCTGTTTTTTTATTGTTGTGGTTTTTGTTATTATTTTAATACTGTTTTGAAAGCCTTTTAGACTGTGAAATACTTTAAATAAATCATGTTCCTAACTGAATGGGATTATTCATTGGCAAAATTAAATTGCATAGTGCTGTCTGTTGCCAAAAGGTAATAATGATAGTTGTTGTCTTATTTTTTTTAAAAAAACACAATTTGGAGCTATGAAAAAGCCTCTGATACTTGTATTTTAAAAATTCTGGATATTAAGTCTATGGTTAGGGTTCACCTATCCTATGGGGATGTGCCAGAACCTAGGTTGCTGTGGATACAGGGTTCAGGGCATACCTCTGTTTGTGGTGAAGACTAATTGTGATGCACACAGAGCTACATTTGTCATTATTAATTCCCTGATTGCCCTTAAACAAATTACTTACTCCTGTTCCTCAGTGTTTCTCATCTGTAAAATGGGACAAATGAATTCTGTGTTGTGTGTTAAAGTAGTGGAATAAAGTTAAGAGTTCATGGTTGCATATTCTTGTGAATTCTCTGGTGCAGATTCACTATATAGCCATGGGCTAGACATTTATTGCTGTCCAGGAGCAAATTGGACCAGCTGTCTTCCAGAATGTCTTCTACGATACATAAGTGCTTATTTTTTTGTTAATATAGTGTATATTTGCATTATATCGTTACAGAGAGAATATGTGTGAGTTGAACTTACCTTGTGGTCTGTGGCTCGGTTTTACTTGCTTTTTATCATTTTTAGAGTTCTTATCCTTATTGTCCTTAAGAACTTGCAGTTGCCATGCAGAGTCATATCAAGTGGTCCATCTAGCTCACCTCAGAGAAGTTTACAACCATGGCTAGATTGCTGTGTCTGTCATCAGTTGTGTGACCCCGTATACCTAGTAGTCAGAGGTCTCTGTGGCTTCCAAGAAAACTGACAGCCTGTTTTCTTTTTTGGTTTAGTTTGCTAGACTACATGGCAATTAAAAACATTTTCCAGCTTGACATCTGCGACAAGGCATTTGATTGCTTTAAGAGAGAGGATCATATGATCAAACTGGCCAGGCCATTACAATTGCTGACACCAAAGTTTAAAGACTATGGGATTAATTTCTGATAACACCAGTAGATTATGTTTTGACCTCACTACCTTACCCATTATAGTCCAGTAGCACCTTAAAGATTGACCCAACTTTCAGGGTATATACTTTTGAATGTAAGAGTTCCCTTTGTCATCTAAGGTGCTGCCAGATTGGAAGCTAGCCCTTCTGGTGCAGACCAACACAGTTACCTTCCTGAAACTATCCATTATAGTGCTACTCTGGGGCTGAAGACAGATCACTAGAGAGCTAAGAGCCCATGCTTCATATACAACCCAGGTCTGTTTTCAGCATGAATCATCACCAGTGACTTAACTGCTCTTTGACACCCACCAGTGACACAACCACTTCCAACCAACAAAAGCTAATATAACACCTCCAACTGAGTTTCTGAAGTCTCCCAAGCTGGAGGAGGCAGTGGTAATAGCAGTAATGCATGACGGCCATCTGAGAGGTACAAGACTAAAGAGTGAGTCAGTGGGATGAGATTTTGAAAGTGGGGGGGCTGAGAATGGTATAATTGTGCTGTCTCCAGCCGTACCTTCTCTTTAAAGTTTCTAAAACTTGACAATAAAGTAAGATTGTGGACTAAAGGAATTGTTGCAAAACCTTTGGATGACTGTTTTGCATTTGTTTTGAGAAAGAGATTTAATTCAGGAACAGCACACAAACTGTGTTTTCATCTTCCATCCAGGGGCTCGAGTTCTGCAAACCAGCCAAGCATCATTGAACTCCTTCCACCAGTCAATCTGGCACTGAATCACACAAGCTACTTCTTATAGAGCTTGGAATAATAATAATTGTAATTATTGTCATATGGTGTTGTGTGTGGTATAGCCAGGAGATCCGAAGATTGTCTGACTGTATTAGCTCTTTTTATGCACCACTAGGCAGTGAGCTAGACTTATCTTTGGGACTGAGAGAGCTCTAAGAAGCTGTGACTGGCCCAAGGTCACATGCTGGCTTCATGTGGTGGAGTGTGGAGTGAACCCAGTTCTCCAGATTAGAGCTTGCTGCTCTTAAACATTACACTGCGCTGGCTCTCTTAAAGCCTAGTGGCTGTTCTGCACAATTGTGGATAGAAACACAGCAAAGGTATTCTAAGAATAAGAACAGATGTGTTAGAATGGATGCCTAAATCGTTATGAAGATCTTTTTCTCCATTTCTTCCACTGCAGAACAGCTTCTGTTGTTGTTGTTGTTGTTGTTGTTTTTGGTGTTGTTTATTGTGGGATCATTACCAGTGCCTCTTGGAACAGACAATTCATTGTACCACTTTTTTGCATGTTCTTTGAAGCAATGAAGTGTGAAATCCAATAAAAATTATTCCATCAACATCAATGGGAGCATGATTTTCTCACTCCATTTGAAATTGATGGGACTTAAATGTGCTGAACTTCTGCTGTATTGTATCTCACGGTCCCACATTCAAGCAAGCATAAACTGCAATCTAGCAGTGCTTCCCCTAGCACGCATACTACACTTTCCCATTGTTTGCCATGGCACAGAAAGGTGTCTGATTAGTATATGGCTCTTTGTCCTCTTTATCCACTCCTCTGTTGCCATTCAGTGATGTTGTATGTATTCCTCCCTTTGGCAGTTCTAAAGCCCCAGACTGGCACACACCGTGCTGCTGCAGCTCCTAGTTCTGGCATGAATCCAGGGAAGGAGCATGAAACGCAAGAGGGAGAAAGCAGAGGAGAGATGATCCTATCCTCGCTTGTTTGTTGTTCTCTTCCCACGCTTCAGCTGCCTCCCCTTCTGCATGGTCTTCCTGCTGTTCACATATGGAATCAGCCCGCCTGCTAGATCAGGACCGTAATGCTTTAGAGTATGCATTCCCAAGGTCCTCAAAATAAATTGGCTAATAGTAATAATGCTGTAGTTTCTTTCTCCTGCAAAAGAAGCCCTTGACTGGCATTATGTTGTAGGTTATAATAGAAAGCTAATACAGCAGTAGAAGGAAGATACATGCTGCAACACACTTGTTATGCTAATGTGCGTTGAGAAATGTTGCACTGGCTCTTTTAAACACAATGCCTTAATACATTAGCATGAGCCACAAGATGTACAAATTTAAACACAAATGTTACATGCTTTTATATCACAAATCATACCAAGGCAGTAGTAAATCGTAGGGGAAAATGTATTTCAGACAATGTAGACAATGTAGAGATAGCTAAATACTTCTTGGAAAAGCTGATTTGTCACTCACACTATTAATGCATTTTTTTCAGTTGCTGAACTCTGTCTGAATGGAACAGGCAAGGTTCCAGAACAACCTTAAGGAATCAGTCAGCTAAATCTATGAGCAATAAGTGATATTATTGCCATACTACATGCCACGAGACATAGAGGGCCACTTTTATCACCCACTCGCCCAAGGAGATAGTAGGTGTGGGCAGGTCTCGACTCTAGAGGCATGCCACAACTTAGCCCGGGCCTTCCTCACATACAATGGCTACTGCATGGAGAATTTTTGAGAAGTTCAGCCATGTAGCAGCTAAGCTACGTATCATGTCATTTATAATAGCAACTCAGTGTGGTGTTAAGCTACTTTACTGCTTTAATCTAATCTTAGCTATACTTATCGCTCAGTGAATGATGCACCTTGATTCTAACTAGCCCTTCCTGGCAACTAACTCCCATCCTACCCTCTCTCTACCCATATGTAATTGCTGAGGAAGTCTTGTTTCAATGTATCTAGAGAAGTGTGTATGCACATGAAAACTTATATCCAGAGTTAAACTTTGTTGGTCTTAAAGGTGCCGCTGGACTCAAACTTTGTTTTGTTCAGCTATTGCCACTGTTGTAGTTATTTATGTTACATAGGGTGTGTTCAGACGCGCCGTTTTATCCGGCTTCGACACACTTCAAAAATGGATCAGATGTGCGCATTCAGACAGCATCAGCTGTCTCCCGTCCCCAGCCGTTGCTTTCCGGAGCAAACCATAGTATTTTCATACCAGGTCCCAAGTGGTGTTTTCTCAGCTCTCCCGGTTGAAAGCGCACTTTGGTCGAGCCACTTCCGAGAGTTTAAACCACCCCCCTGCCGCGGAAGCTGCCATTTTTATTTTTGCAATATGCGCATAAGTGCTGCTCCGCCCACGCGTCTATTTAAAAAAGTTTAAATGGCCGCTAGTTTTGAGTTCGCGATCCCAAGGAGGCCAATGTCGGGCAAAAAGTTTGAAGGGCCGTGTTTTGTCACAGCGGTGAAAACGCGGTGCTTGTGGAACTATGACAGGATTTGCTCTGCTGCTTTTGTGCATGCACAAGGGTGTAGTTTTTCAGATCTCCAGATGAGTGCCTATGCACATGTCCCAACACACACTCCCGCGATTGTCCAGAGTAAAAAAAAAAAGTGCACCGAAGCAGGGCGATTTAAAACGGCTCCAGCATGCCGTCTGAACGCACCCATAAAATGCTATTTTAAAACAGTGTGGTTAGAAACCATGTCCTATGGCTTATCCACACAAAAGTCACTGTTCACACACTGTTTACCAAGGTTGTATCCATGCATCATTGTATATTGCACTATAGTAATAATTCTTAACTAGGTGGGCTTGTCCACAGAAAAAACATTTGGTTGTGCATCAGGTCATGTGCACTGGCCCTTGTGCTTAGGCACTTGAACTTTTCAATGAGGCTTTCATTGGGCTCTTATTTGTCTTTAACTGTCTTTCTAATAAATACATGTATTTTTGTATATTATAAGTTTTAACTAGGTTTTTAATATTGGCCCTTTATTAAACTTCTTTCTTACCCTTGTGGTTCTTGGTTCCAGTTTTTGGGTCAAGTTTGTTTTCCCCTCCCTGTGTCTTACAGCTGGAAAAATGCCATTCTGGCATCGGATCCCACAGAGCATTCCCAAACCCAATCTGCTCACCGCCTAGACAGGAGGAGATTGGAACACCCAACTGGGGCCTCAGGGCAAAGTGATCCGACCATGGCACTCTTATCTTTGGCAATCAGATCTGTATCAATCCCCATGCCGAAGATCAAATCCAACAGAGTCCATTTGAGAGGACTCAAGGGGGTGTGGAATTTCAGGGAGCCATTGCTAGTCACAGTCGATTAATACAGTAGTATGGGAATTCAGTAGTGCAACTAAGATGGGACAGCAGCCCTGGATGTAGCTTGGCAGGGTGCAAAATAGCAGCCATGAACTGTATTGACAGGTATTAAAATTATATTGACTGGTTTAATGTTCTCTTGCTTTGAGGCTTCAGCAGGTCTGACAAAGTAGGACTTCTGCAATTTCTCATGGGCACTCTGTACGCAGCCTAATGCAGCAAAGCACATCCAACTATTTAATACTACTGATGAAAGAGTTGGGAAGTGGGAGAAAATCCAGGAGATGTAACACTGACAAGCAGTGAGCAGCTTCTGAGTGGCTGCAACAGTATCTGAGCAATGAGAATGTGACATTTCAGCAGCTTCTGTAACATTCACCTTTCTTAACTCAACCAGATGTGAGATCCCATAGTGGAAGAAGGTAGAATCCGTAGTTTTTCCTGGACACAGAACTGACTACTACTGTATTGCTTCTTCGTTTTAGTGACTTTGGGGTAAAGTGCCATCAAGATAAACACAGGATGTGCAGTTGTAATTTGAGTGCTCATCACTGCCCTAATGTTGAACTCAAAGTGAACTTTTTTTGCTGTATCTCTGATTTTGACAGCTTTTTTCTTCCTTTGTGATGCTTATGACCTTTCAAAATCAAACTACAGCAAACCCTCACCAGTCCAGTCTCTGCTGCTGAAATGCAAGCAGCATAAACCTGAAACCATGGAAAATGAATCAAAACCAGCTGATGATAGACAAGGAGCCTGTATTCCCAACCATTCTAACCACCCAAAAACATCTGTTTTGCTGTGCTAGTAATACCACCTTTTCAGAAGAGTTTTTCAAAGATGGGAATAATTTTGCAGTACTCCTCCATCTCCCCAGAAATTCCCAGTTCATGCATTTGTAATTACCTGGTTTAGTCTGCATGCTTAATCGGTTTGAGTTGAGTTAGAAATGCTGCATACATCTGATTTCAATCTAGCAAGGAGAGCGAGCGAGCACTGAATATTGGACACTTAACTACTCTCGCATCTGCCAAAACATTCCTGTGCCAAAAAAGAGAGAGTAAATCTAACGCTGGGACTGTTTTTGAAAGAAGCCACTTGACTCCGATTAAATGTTTAATTTCCTTAAAACAGTGTTTTGGATTTAGGTCTTTGTTCTTTCCTGGTAATTGGGATTTCTGTTGTAGTTTAGGAATCTCACTTATCGGCTGGCTTTGCTCCAGCCATCCAGCTGGCATTGCAAAGCTGGAGGGAAGTGAGCAGCAGGCATCCTTTCTGGTGGCTTCCCACTTGGCAGAGAGTGAAAGGCAGCAGAAATTGAGGATGCCATCATCTGGCTGTATTCTTAACAAGGAATTTGTTATTGGGAATGAAAGTGAAATGGGGAATGAAATCAGGAAATCCTGATTTATTAGAAAGAAATTAGATCTCAGCAATGCCACTTTGCTTGCCTGACCTGCAGTGGAAACCATGGGCGCCATCAGTTTCTGACGCATTTTCACCAATTCTGTTGCACTCTGGAAAATCCAATGCAGTCGTGTAGTTGCCCAAATCCAAGTTCCTTGCTCTTTTTTCTAGAGAGAGCAGAAGCATGCATCCATTCCCTGGAATGTGCAGGTTAGGCAGTGCTGAATCTCATGTATTTCATCAAATATGTCTTTATGGAATATGGTCCACTGTATACCACAGTCTGTAGCCACACTTTCTTGTACCACTTTAGTTGTGTGAGAAAGCTTTTGCACAGGCGGCTGAGGTTTGGATTCTTTTCCCCCAGTTCCCTGTGCTGCATCACAGCTTCGGAGCTGAAAAAACCAGGGGAAGCTGCTGTTAGGGACAAAAAAGAGTGGAAACTCTTTCTGTATGCCTAGAGTTGACAACTTTTCACTTTCGGTTGTAAATTGTGTTTTAAAATTCTAAACTAAACCAAGCTAGACTTAACAAATCTGTCTCATGAATCCCACAAGTAATACTGAGATGAATATTTGAGCCAAATGATTAACTTTTTCCTTGTTTTCTCTCTGTGTGTGTCTCTTTGCTGCCTCTACAGAGTTGCTGGAACTGTGGCCGTAAAGCTAGTGAAACCTGCAGTGGTTGCAACACAGCACGATACTGTGGCTCATTTTGCCAACATAAAGACTGGGAGAAGCACCATCACATCTGTGGACAGACACTTCAAGCCCAGCAGCAAGGAGAGACACCAGCAGTCAGCTCCTCCGCAACACCCAATAGTGGAGCCGGGAGCCCCATTGATACACCACCAGCAGCTACTCCTCGGTCAACCACTCCTGGAACCCCATCCACCATAGAGACAACTCCTCGCTAAGACTGAACTCAGAACTTCTTAAAAACAAACACAAATACAAAAAAAAAGATTCCTCATCCTCAGAAGCTCAAATTTTTACTGAACTGACATATTTCAATACTTTAAAAAAAGAACTTATATACTGTATCTTGAGGTAGACGTAAAATACAGAAGGCCAGTAACGGGTCATAATGACTTCTTCTGGATAACAAAGATATCTTTTCTTTAGAAAACTGAAAAGAGCAGATAATTTAACACAAAAAAATGGTAGATTTGACCTCCTCCCTGTTATTTTCCAGTAGCTGGGATTTTAAACTAGATGACCTCATTAACAGATGCTTTACCAAACAGCAAACCAAGAGATTGCTAATTGCTGTTGAAAGCAAAAATGCTAATAATAAAGTTCTTGTTCTTTATAACAATAATGGAATTTTTTTTAAACATGAGAGAGAGAGAGAAAGAAATAAAGGAAAAAATAAACCCTCAAGGGCATGAGCATTGGATAAAGCAGCAGACATTTTAATAAGAAGATGAATAGCGTCCGTCGGTTACTGACTGAACTCTGAAGACCTGCATCGAAACACGCAGATGTGCAGCAGATTGGAAAGAGACACAGATGTTCATTTTTTTCTTGTTTCTGAATGAAATATAATAATATCCAGGTCAACAGAATGAAAAATGGAAGATGATTTGCAGTGGGATGTAGGACATAAAACAGCAGCAAAAGGAAAAAAAATATTTTTGCCATCATACAAACGGCTCCTCTTCTTTTCTGTTTTTTGTTTGGTTGTGGGGTTTTTTTTCCTTTCCTTTTAGTACAGAAATAAGGACAGAGCCTGCAGTTAATTAGCATTTTGGCAGCAGCTACATCAAGGAGCTGCCTCCCCCCCCCTCTCTAAAAAAAAAAAAAAGCTTCAA